>SNQJ01S0095600.1:0-31787 GCA_010110895.2 Picea sitchensis
CCAAGGGAGTTCTACCGATGCCTCTGCATCCTCAAGGTCCGAAACCCTGCACACTCAACGAAACTGAGTCAGCGGCACCTGTCTACATCAAGGTAGTAAAAACATCATGTCATATAACTTAACGCATCATAATGAGAGAAAAAATTTTATCATCATAAAAATCCGGATCACTCGCGAGCAAGTGTCCTCAAATAATAAGTTTGGTAAGTGCGCCAGAGCGGGATGTTACAATTATGCAGAAAAACATTAGCTTACATGTTAAGATATATGGCCTATGAAGAGAGTCACAGATGAGGCATCCAAGATTGCACAATTGGAGACCACCTCCAAAGACAAAGCTTTGACATGGTACATGAAGTATAAGGATATTTCACTGATGGGAGATAAATACATATCTACTTAGAAAATTTCATAATCATAGGCCATAATCATAGTGCATCATTGAGACAAAAGAGATCAAGAAAAAGATTGGGGAAACCATGTGGGACTATAACCAGTGATTCAAAATGTTGTTGGACAGACTAACATTTCAGATCCAATATTTCCAACATAAATAATGGTTTATTGTAGAGTTCCTACCCCATATTCACGTTCTTCTCACATGACCTAAAGTGATGACCCAAACGGAGGCCATGGAAATATCGATGCACCTATAAGCTATGCTAGGAGGTGGTGAAACATCAATAGGGTTGGCACATGTATAATATCAACTTGCAAACCTCACCATGAAACTAAAATATATGGTTAAGTCTAAGGTGGTGTTCAATATGTGTGGTGTACTATGTTTCCCAACACTACAGAAGTATCAAAAGACTACACACACTCCATTTTGTGAGTTTTGTAAATCTATGAGACATGATGTGGACAATTGTTGGTCATTGCAAATAATGTTGGAGCAAACTGCATATGCTTTTTGGGTTCATGAAGAATAGAAGGGTGGAGACCATAGAGAATTTAATAGAGGAGGATACCAAGGATACGAGAGAGGATGCTATGAACGAGGAAGAGAAAGAGGATAGGTGGTGGTGGAGGGAGACCACCCACTTGCTTTAAATGTGGAAAAGTAGGTCACCTATCATCATTATATACCAAGCCACATGCACTCTATGGGTATTTTCATAGCATATATCATGTCACATAAGATTTCCCAGACTTGTTGGAAAAATGGGAAGAAAATAAGGGGCACTACAATATGGTGACTATGAAGCCACACAAAGGTAATAAGACAAAAGAAGAAGTTGATGTGCGAGTGGTAACCTGAGGAGGCAATTAGATGGGAGTTGACTCAGAATGAGGAGAAAATTAAGGTCAAAATATAGAAGGGAATATTATAAAAGAAAAAAAAACCACCTCTCGAGTTCGATGCCACACAACAAAATCAATTCCTACGTGATGCACAAAGGGATCTAGAAGAGGATAGAGCACGTGAAGAGTTGTAGTGCATAGTGTAGAGGACACTGGAAGAAGCTTGGGTGTGTGTAGAATTGAAACACATGGTGTAGAGGGTGTTGGAATAATCCCACATGCATGAGAAGGTAAAACCTACAACACATAAGGAAATGGCGAAGAGGAACGCATGTAAGAAGATATGTGATGCACAGTGTGAGAGGAAACATAGTGCAACACTACCTGCAAGGAAGAATCAGAAAACCAATTGACTTCTTGCATTGTTTCCTTAATATGTTAAGTGATCCTAAAGATGCAAATAAATTGACCCACATGTTAACAACATGTATATGGAAGAGGAATCCACTATGGCTATTTATGCCCCACTACCAAAAGAGGATGTGTGCCAGGTGCACAGATAGAAGTCATGGAAAGATAATTTAAAATTATAGTTTAGATCAAAAACTATGATATGGACAGTGTCATGTTCGACCTGGGATATGACATGAACATATTTCCAAAGAAATATTGGGAGTTGATCAGTAAACCAAACTTGATATGGTCCCCTATCCAACTCAGGATTTCCAACCAATATAGAATCTATGCTTTTCGCAGGATAGAGAAAGTGGAAGTGAACATTGAGGGGGTAAAGACTAAAGCATGTTTTGAGGTTATTGATATTATGGATGACTCATACCTCTAACCATCTCTAATTGGCATTGATTGGGAATTTGATAACAATGCAGAACTAAACCTAAAGTAGTGGCATATGTCCTTTGAGACAGACACCTTGTGCATTATTGTGTCATTGAATCCAAATGAAGGTGAAAAGTATAACAAGCCCGTAAATGAGGATGTGAAGAGTTCCATCATCGAAAACATCTATAAAATCATAGGGCCCAAGGAGGATTATCTCAATCCAACAATTAATGTTAAATTGAGTTAGAGAAGTCTTCACTCCTATGATACATATTCATAGGATGCTATGGACAAATGGTAGAACAATCTATATGAGATATCAACCAAGACATGTGAAGATATCACCAAGGCAATGTGTTGTATTAGATCATATTTGTGTGAAATATTGAGGTTTGATGGAACACATTTGGTAGACACATTCTTAGCACAAATGACACAGTTGGTGCCAAAAACCCAAAGGATATAATCCATGGATGTAGTAGTCAAAGGGACATCTGCATGTTGGTGGGAAACACACCACACATATATACAGGAATGGAAGAAGGTGGTGGAATGTATCAAGGTAATATTCCATCCCTCAATATATTTTGAATTGATTAATCGGTACAAGGGTAATGAAGATCATCATGAAACTATAAGTTATTGTGAAAGACGTCAGATGCCCAAGGCTATTCCTAGAATGAAAATAATTCTAAAGTGACCCAAGGACAAAACAAAAACATCTGACTATGCATACTACAAGACAATGGAAAACTACAACCCACATCATCAATGGTGCATGTAGAGATCAAAACCATCCCAAAGTTGGTACATTGGTCCAATTGGTACTATGAAAACAACAAAACCCGATGGACAACCATGGTAGGGGCTAATGAATCGAATTCAACTGAAGAAGTGTCATGTCCCACAAGATTCATATGCATGGTGATGACATACCCTACATGGGATGAGAGTACACACTAGATAGGCACTCTCAATAATTAGAATAAGACTTAGGTAGATTAAACATAACTATCATAATAAGTGGTCAGAATAGATAGGTTGTCATAATAAAGTGGGATGATCTAGATTGTTCTCAAAAATGGATTTTCCCATTGGCAGACACTAGCATTGAGCCCTATGAATTTGAAAAACCTCATCCATTACCATACGTTGAGCTAGAGTTGGCACAAATGCCTTCACGAGACCTACATAATTATATGGATAAAATTATGACTGAACTTGGGGGCAGGAACCATGTACTCAGCCAGTCGTATGCATAATTGTAGCAGTAGCATGACCAAGAACTCATCGTGCATAGAGAAATCCAAGAGAACCATCACCATCAAATGGTTTCTGATAAGGAGAGATTCCAATACCTGGAGGCACAAAACCAAGAGCTTCAAGAAAAAATGAATCGCTCTCTCGAATAAAAAAATGAGTTTCAACAACAAATTACGATGTCATAAGAGGAACCAAAAAAGTTGCAAGTGCAGGCCAGATATTTCGCAAGGGTGGTAGAATATAGCTTCAAACTCTAGACAAACCTCCAAAATTCCCCCAAATTATGAGTTATTAATTATTAGATCCGAGAAATTGAGGCACATGTCACACAACAGCAGCAGACACTGCCCTCTTTACTGCCCATCGAATGACAAGAGGCCATGAAAACAACCACTGACAAACTTAGATAGATGGCATCAACCTGCAATGAAAAATAGAGGCTCTCAGGAATCACACTCAATGTAAGGGAAAAATCTCAGCTATATGACCACAAACTCGTGGATGCAAAAGAAACAACAGTCCCAAATGTAAAATTGGTGGAGAAAATAAACTTTAGCTTGTCAATGATCATGTCAAGTGATGTCGAGGATTTTTTCAAGAAGATACAGGAGTTGAAAGAATTTTTTGACAAGGTTGATGTCCATTTCAAAGAATTCATCCAGAAACACATTACTATAGTGCCATCAACCTCATATGTCACATCGTAAACAACATCAGTGGCTCAAAGACAAGCCAACTAATAGTTTTGGGGTTTTTTTGGCACCTAAGGTTTGCAATAGGATGCACACGTGCCACAAGTCAGCATTTTGTGCACACTTGAGAATATGCACTATGTAAAGCCAAGTTTTAGTGTTTGTGCTAGCCAAGTATTTACTACACACACCAACCCATTTTGTACTACGTGTAAGGAATTAAAGAAACTGCATGCATGTCAAATTCAAAAAGATATTCGAGAATCATTGTAATTGTTTTTGTAACAACCTGACTAGTCATGGTTGAGGCTATGGATGAGATGGAAAGTTTTTTATGATTGTCACACTCCGTGGAAGATATGGGGGAATGCATGCAAGTATGTAAGGGTTTGGATTTTGAGTAAATAAAGAGTTCATTGTTATGTTAGAGATAGACTATCTAGATCTTGAGTTATGCTTAGTTTTCACTGCTTGTTATGTCTAGTTTTGTTATGTATCATGGTATGAGAGAGAAGGTAGATTGATATATGATTGCATGGATCATCTCTGCTTTGAATTTTAATGCATATTAATCAGGATATGAACATGTTTTGTCTCACTACTTGGAATGAATGAATACATCATGAATCACATTTATCTCTACATCTAATGAGTTATGACTTGAATGTATGCATGTTTTATATTATTCTATGCAATATCTTGCAGTAGTTATGAATGATTGAATGACCAGTTCATGAAGGTTTCCTGTATGTTTTATTCCTTCACACCTTGCACAATACTGATGGACTCTATGATTCTCATGGTGTCTCAGGTGAGACCTTCTTCAATCTTTGAATATTAAATATGTTGGCCCCTATGGGGTTTTGTTGGTAATTCTATCGAACCCTAGGTCTGTAACCCCCCAGTCGAGCCAAGAGACCCTTGTGGTAATGTAGATGTAATTGAAAAAGATGAGGATCATGGAATTCACTACATGTTGAAATAATAATATGATGATGGTGAGGAGGAGGATCAAGTGGAGCAATTTGCAATAGTTAGCATGCAAGAAGAGGAGATTGTGATTGATTTTCAAGTAGTTTTATCATTCTATATGTGCATGCATGAAGAATAACATCTTTCATCCAATTATCCACATGACTAGTTTGCACACTAGAGGAGGAAGAGGTGATGGAAAAAAACCTTTCCACTGCATATAAGAAAAGGAAGTTTGGAAATGGAGCACACTAATGAGGTTCTTGTTCCTGGGAGAACCAAGGGAGAAGGATTCCACCAACATATGGTGAAGTGGAAGAATATCATTAGAGAGAATCATTCCAATGAGGGATAGTGAGAGAACAACATGAGGGACCTTATTGCACCCATGTAGAATTAAGAGGAAATGGTGGTTGCTATGGTAGTGGCCCAACAAGAAGTGAGCATCTCACATTCAAATGTGAGTGGAAGTATAGGAGGAAAAAATGGTTTTCTTGACTTCAATATGGAGTTATCTTGCCCCATGAGAAATTTTATTGTAGTAGAGAAGATCTTGTGGAGACATGAGAAATACTTAAAAAAAGTTCAAAATCAAAAGTGGTTCAAGGTATTGATTCAAAGGAAGAAGTAGAAGAGGCACAGATGTACCTATGTACATGTTGAAATGGAATGTACACTGAGGGAGCATCATTATAGTTTTAACAATAACCTATGGCTTCAACATGATGTCTTGCTATTGTTTTACTTAGAGTTTCTGGTGTGGGATCTTTAGAGCCATAGATCTAGGTAATAAATTAATGGCTCGTATGCTTTCCACCATTGGATATAACCCTCCAACCTAAAATCCTTGATCTATTTTAGAGGTGGTTGGGGCTTAAATGATCTCATCATCTTTCATCTCTAGAACCATCCTCTGACAGTATATATCTTTTCCATATAATACAAAAACCCTCATATCACTTGCATCAATTTTATGTTTGGTATGTCCAATCTTTAATGGTACCCCTTGTTTTGTGGTAAATGTTCACATGGTTATGCTTTAATTGAATTAATGGGAAATTTAGTGCTTTAATTAGAGGCTTAAATTATTGTTAATGTTAGTGGGTAGGATGGACTCTACATGGCCTTTTCTTTGAGGCTGCACTCCTTTTCTCTTAAGGAGAAGTGGTTTTATTTTGTAGGGAGTGGATTTTAATTTATTATTGACTAGGAAAATGGATCAATATCTTCCTCACAAAGAAGAAGAGGAGAGTGTACGAGTCTCTCACAAGGATGAAGAGAACAAAGAGGTCAAGAAGAGGAAAATGTATAGAATGGAGAAGAATAAGGGGAAAAAAAGAAGGAGGGAGAGGTTCACTTGGTGGAGGTTTTCTCACAAAATAAGAAGAATGATGGGGGGAGGGAAATTCCAACATGTTACTAGGAAGAATTGCATAGACAAGAATAAGAGGAAATTAAAAAGTGCAAGAAATAGAGATGGACGAAGAGGAGGAGACAATTCCAATAGATAGTTGGGTAGGATTGTCATTAATAGAAGCTTATTGCTAGAAAAATGTTGATATTCCAATAGAGGTTGAAGAGAATAGATAGAAGAGCGGGGAAAAAGAATAAGAAGAAGAGGAAAACTAAAAAAAGAAAGAGAGAGAGGAAGAATAAATGAAGCAACAACGAAACTTGGTAGCAATAGATCATAATAGATCCAAGTTAGTTTAATTTATGTTTTTTTTATTTTCCCTTAGAACTTATTAATCCTAGCTAAGACTTAAAAACTAGCAAGAATTTAAATTTTAATGGTTTTTTTTAATACTATTTGACCTTGCAGATAATTCAATAGTAGAATCTCATTGAGGCTTATGTATGAAGTTTATAAATTCTAAAAATTAATACAAATGTTGTTTGTGCCTATTTGATTTTCCCTATATGTGCATTTCTATTTTAAAATTTTGTGTGTGCTTCCTAGATTTTTTGTGTCCTTTGAGTGTTTAAAAGGCATCCCTAGTGGCCATTATTTGGATGTCTACTAGCGAAGCACCACTAAGTTTGCAAACTAGGAATAAAATGAAGGATTGGAAGTAGAAATTTCTAAAGAATAAATTAAAGAAGTGGTTTTCTCCTTCCAGTATAAGAGTCTTGGTCTTGATTGGTGGTTGACTATTTATTTTCCAGGTTTTTATGAATGTCTACAAGATGATATCCTTATTATTGTGGATGAATCTAGAAAATCAAATAAATTGTAACAAATATTGAAGTCCACTTTCCTAATCCTAATACCAAAAAAAACAAGTGTTGCATGGAAGCGTAGTCCCTGCCAGGTTGGAATGGGAGTAAATGTGTGGGTTGCAAGTTGTAGTACATGTGGTATCCATGCAGAATTTAGTATTCTCGAATTAGTTTTATTTGAAATTTATCAAAAATTATTAATGTCTGGTACATCAACGAAAGTTCCTAGTATCTAAGTTTGATAGTACATGAAATATTTAATACATAACCCATGTAACCCAAGAATTACAGAGTTGGGGGTTGGCGGAGTCGCGGGTTCACGTTTTTCATTTTTCATGTCTAGCATGTTCCGTGATATAGATTTTGCTCCCAACACTTCCGTCATATACATTTTGCACCCAAAAATTCTGTCATAGTAATTTACATAATATTATAACATTATATAGCATTATATAAATTACTATAAATCTTGGTACAATGATTTATAGTAATTTTTATAATGCTATATAATGTTATAATATTCTATAAATTACTCAGTCTCACGTATATGACTATGACGGAATTGTTGGGTCTAAAATGTATATGGCGGAAGTGTTGGGTGCAAAATGTATATCGCTAAACATGTTGGGCATGAAAAATGAAAAATGTGAACCCGCAACTCCGCGAACCCAATATATGATGGAAGTGTTGGGTGCAAAATGTATATCACTGAACAAGATGGACATGAAAAATGAAAATTAAAAATAAGTTGGACATGAAAAATGAAAATTAAAAATAAATTTCACCTTTATTATCATAAACAAAATCAAAATTCCAAAATTTCAAATTTAAATTTAAAAACCTTAAAAATAATATTGAATAAAATTTAAATATTTGTTTATACTATTCATTAAGTAAAAAGTGTTATAGCATTATATAAATTACTATAAATCTTGGTACAGTGTTATAATATTTTATAAATTACTCAATCTCATGTATATGACTAATTGTTAGGAGAAAAATGTATATGACGGAAGTGTTGGGTGCAAAATGTATATCACGGAACACATTCTACATGAAAAATGAAACATGTGAACCAGTGACTCCGTAATTGTTGGGTGAAAAGTGTATATGGAGGAAGTGTTGAGTGCAAAAAGTATATCATAGAACAAACTGGACATGAAAAATGAAAAATAAAAATAAATTTCACCTTTATTATCATAAACAAAATCAAAATATTGAATAAAAATTAAATAATTGTTTATACTATTCATTAAGTAAAAAGTGTTATAGCATTATATAAATTACTATAAATCTTGGTACAATGTTATAATATTTTATAAATTACTCACTCTCATGTATATGATGGAATTGTTGGGTGCAAAATGTATACGACAGAAGTGTTAGGTGCAAAATGTATATCACGGAACAAGTTGGACATGAAAAATGAAAAATGTGAACCCGTGACTCCATAATTGTTGGGTGAAAAAGTATATGACAGAAGTGTTGGGTTCAAAATGTATATCACGGAACAAGTTGGAATGAAAAATGAAAATTAAAAACAAATTTCACCTTTATTATCATAAACAAAATCAAAATTCCAAATTTACATTTTAAAAAGTTAAAAATAATATTGAATAAAATTTAAATATTTGTTTATACTATTCATTAAGTAAAAAGTGTTATAGCATTATATAAATAACTATAAATCTTGGTACAATGTTATAATATGCTATAAATTAAATTATTCAGTCTCATGTATATGACGGAATTGTTGGGTGAACCCGCTACTCCGCCAACCAGCAACGCGACTCCGTAATTGTTGGGTGCAAAATGTATATGGCAGAAGTGTTGGGTGCCAACCAGCAACGCGACTCCGTAATTGTTGGGTGCAAAATGTATATGGCAGAAGTGTTGGGTGAAAAAAGTATATCACGGAATAAGGTGGACATGAAAAATGAAAAATAAAAACAAATTTCACCTTTATTATCATAAACAAAATTAAAATTCCAAATTTACATTTTAAAAAGTTAAAAATAATATTGAATAAAATTTAAATAATTGTTTATACTATTCATTAAGTAAAAAGTGTTATAGCATTATATAAATTACTATAAATCTTGGTACAATGTTATAATATTCTATAAATTACTCAGTTTCATGTATATGACGGAATTGTTGGGAGCAAAATGTATATGACGGAAGTGTTGGGTGAAAAATGCATATCAAGGAACACACTCGACATGAAAAATGAAAAATGTGAACCGGCTACTCCGCGAACCCTGATTGGACATGAAAAATAAAAATTAAAAACAAATTTCAACTTTATTATCATAAACAAAATCAAAATTCTAAATTTACAATTAAAAACGTTAAAAATAATATTGAATAAAATTTAAATATTTGTTTATACTATTCATTAAGTAAAAAGTGTTATAGCATTATATAAATTACTATAAATCTTGATACAATGTTATAATATTCTCTAAATTACAATGTTATAATATTCTATAAATCACTCAGTCTCATGTATATGATGGAATTGTTGGGTGCAAAATGTATATCAAGGAACAAGTTGTACATGAAAAATGAAAAATGAAAAATATGAACCCGCGACTACGTAATTGTTGGGTGCAAAATGTATATGGCAGAAGTGTTGGGTGCAAAATGTATATCACGGAACAAGTTGGACATGAAAAATGAAAAATAAAAATAAATTTCACCTTTATTATCATAAACAAAATCAAAATTCTCAAATTTCAAATTTACATTTAAAAACGTTAAAAATAATATTGAATAAAATTTAAATAATTGTTTATAATATTTATTAAGTAAAAAGTGTAATAGCATTTTATAAATTACTATAAATCTTGGTACAATGTTATAATATTCTATAAATTACTGAGTCTCATGTATATGAAAGAATTGTTGGGTGCAAAATGTATATGATGGAAGTGTTGGGTGAAAAATGTATATCAAGGAACAAGCTTGACATGAAAAATGAAAAATAAAAACATATTTTACCTTTATTATCATAAACAAAATCAAAACTCCAAAATTCCAAATTTACATTTAAAAACATTAAAAATAATATTGAATAAAATTTCAATAATTGTTTATACTATTCATTAAGTAAAAAGTGTTATAGCATTATATAAATTACTATAAATCTTGGTACAATGTTATAATATTCTATAAATTACTTAGTCTCATGATGGAATTGTTGGGTACAAAATGTATATGACGGAACTATTGGGTGCAAAAAGTATATCATGGAACAGGTTGGACATGAAAAATGAAAAATGTGAACCGCGACTTCTTAATTGTTGGGTGCAAAATGTATATGACGGAAGTGTTGGGTGCAAAATGTATATCACGAAACAAGCTGGACATGAAAAATGAAAAACAAAAATAAATTTCATTATCATAAACAAAATCAAAATTCCAAAATTCCAAATTTACATTTAAAAAAGTTAAAAATAATATTGAATAAAATTTAAATAATTGTTTATACTATTCATTAAGTAAAAAGTGTTATAGCATTATATAAATTACTATAAATCTTGGTACAATGTTATAGCAACCCACACATTTATTCTCACTCCAATCGCAGGTACTACGCTACCATGGAGCAATTGTTAATATGTGATAATGTTTTGTTAAATTTTATTCAATTAATTATTCAAATTTATTTTTATTTTCCAGGTCGAGCTTGTTCCTTGATATATATGTTAAGTAAACATTTAAGGTTGTCAGAACCGTCCAAGGGCCTAGCATTGTGTAAACATTTAAGAAAGAATGTGTGTGGGAGGATTTACGTAAGTTAAGTACTTAATAATAATAAAAAATAGACAAACCTTGGATACGCTAGCATATCAAACATTGGGATAAATTTAGCTAGTAGAAAATGTTAAGACAAACATTTGAACTAATGCTAGCATTAATTCACCTTCAAGAAATGCATAAAAAAATATATGATTCAAAAAGACCGTATAGATCAAAAACTTTGGATATATTAACATAGAAAATATTGGGAATAGTAAAGCTGGCAATAAGACCTCCAATCTGTTATCCAATCAGATCATGACCTATATGGTACTTTTTATTATATAAAAATCAATGTTTTTTGTTCCCTAGTTTCAATATTAGATATTATGCAAATATTTGTGGTCAACAGACAAACTAATACTAGGTCAACGAATTATCGATAGCTATAGTCCCCCTATGCCCATGGCAGAGACTAATAACACATCTTAATTTCATGAGTTTAGACCAATCTCTTTATGCAACTTAATATATATAATTATTTCTAAATTTATTATAGTAGGTTAAATAGTACTCTCAAGTGTTATATCTTTGGAGTATTTTGAATCTTTTAAGGTGAGACAAACAAATGATGCAATTTATATTACACATAGGGATTACACTTGTAAATACAAAGAAAATTCCCTTTAATGATATTACACATAGAGATTACATTTGTAAATACAAAGAAAACTCCCTTTATTGTTATCAATATTAACTTACTTAAGGATTATGATATGGTAAATTAGTCATTTGTCAAAATTATTTTTGAAGATATAAACTTTTGAATCTATTTCTATTTGATTAACTAGATTGAAGGATGATTAAAATCATAATAATTTGTTATCTTGATAAATGGATGCGCTTCCAATCTTTTTAATCCTAGAGGACTCTAGCATGGCTACTCCTTATCTCCCCTACTATTTTTGTTTCTTTCTAGAGGCTTAAGAAAAAATATGAAATCCTATTTAAAAGAAATGGAAAATTGGAAGAAATACAAGTTGGAAGTGGATGTGTCTCTTATCTCCCTTTTGTAAACTATGTACTTCTCTTTGGAGCAAGGTCCCTATTTAAAAGAAATGGAAAATTGGAAGAAATACAAGTTGGAAGTGGATGTGTCTCTTATCTCCCTTTTGTAAACTGTGTACTTCTCTTTAGAGCAAGGTCCCTATGAGAGATAGGGTACTTAAAGGAGGTGTTCATATCTACATTACATGAATGGAAGTCAACATGCCAAAATCATCTATGATCTTTTCTTTATGTATAAATGACAATAAAATTAGAGAAAGCACTCAAATTTAATAGAGAACTATTTGTTTTCTCATATTTTCATTCCCACTAACCATCATGAGACCACCATTAACTTACACTCACCCATAAATGAAAATTATTATATATTATTGTAGGTTATTTTGTTTTCATAGATAAATTATTTAACTTTATAAATATTAATATCTTAAAAAACCTTTCATTATCCTTTCTTACAAATTTAAAGAATATAGTAAAAATTAAATATAAAAATATAGTAAAAATTAAATATAAAATCGACTTATAAAATTATAAAATGTCATTTTAGAAAAAATTGAAAAGTTAATAAATCATATATGATGTGAATTGAAACTCTTAAATTATATATATATATATATATATATATATATATATATAACATCCACTAAGATCAAATTGGTCTATCGGACCTTAAGAGGGTAAGTGATTACTTGTGATTCTTTAGAATTTTGTTTCTGTGCTCGAAAAGTATTAAGAGAAGCTTTCCAAGATCACCATACTTTTGTTGAGTTAATAAGTTAGGAAGGTTGGTAATGTGACAAATATTTTGAAAATGAGATCTAATATGGGTATAGGCTAGACAATCTAAGAGAAAGTGTTTTTCATCTTCAACCCTCTTAGTGTCAGAAAGGTGACACACTTTTTCATCCCATGGCGTTTTAGGAATTGACCAATGCCCAGTTTCACTATGGAGCTAGTGAGAATTTGTTCTTATCTTAGCAATGCTTATTTTTTCCTTTCTACTTGGCAAAATAGATAGATAATTTTGATCTTCTAGATTAGGGTTGATTACATCTTTATAATACCTTAATTTTATTTTTTCCTCTAACTCTTTATCACACCACATTTTCTCCTTAAATTTTGATTTGGCATTTTTTTTTAATATTTTTATTCTGCAAAATGTTGTGTTCCATGATTCCCCAATAGTTTAGCCAAGACCGGGCATCTTTATGCCATCCTCTCTTGATTCGATGGTGGTAATGACTTGATTTTGAAGAAATTTTAGGAAGCCTCTTGTCTTCCATGTTGTTTAACTTGTTCTTATACATTAGGTATATATTCATAGCCATGCTCTCAATGGGGGAGAGACTTGTTTCTAAGAGGATTGGATAGGGTGTATTTCATTTAATTTTGAGATTATAGGTTATAAAATTATTGTGTATTTACTCTATCTTTCTCCAAGATTCACGAGAGATACTACAGCCCCAAAATTCTCATCCATAAAGAATAACAAGTGTAAAAAGAGTCTCAAAGAAGAGTTTCTTCTTATCCCAACTCTAAATATCAACTCATTTACAATTATTTTCAAGACCATAATAAGATTTCCATCCCCCAATAATCATTTTCTCAATGCTATAATTCCAATTGAGCTTGTGGTGAATATCATTTCCAAGATATTTGTATGAATTCACTTCCTCCAAGTTGTTATTTTCATATACAAAGGTATCATAAGGGATCTTATTGGATTTAATAATCATGACCTTAGTCTTATCAGTATTAATAGTCATACCCATATTGGATCAAAAATCCTTGAGGATTCTTAGTTGGTTTTCAAGATCATGGGGACTCATTTCCATAAGAACGATATCATCGGCATAAAGAAGAAGATTGATGACTATACCAGTGAGAGTACGACCAACACAACCTGTTTTTTCCAAGCAATCTTCTAACTTGTCAATGTATATTCCAAAAAGGGTAGGGGATAAGGGACAACCTTGTTTGACTCTGATATTGCAGTTAATCTCTTTTGACCAGCCCTCAATGTTTCTAAACTTAGAAATAACATTCTCATACATCCTTATTGCAGCAGCCCTCAAATTGAGAGGGAATTTTATTTCTTCCAACCTATTCCAAAGGTTTTTCCTAGGAACCATGTCAAAAGATTTTCTAAAGTCAACAAAATAACAAAAAATATTTGTTTTAGTATTGCGGAACTCCTCTGCAATGATCCTAAAGGTAACAAGATGGTCCATAGTTCAATGATAACTCCTAAACCTGGCCTGGCCTTTATCTCTTTTACCGTGACTTTCTATCCAAAGGCTAATCTTCTTTTCCAAAATAATTCCATAAAGCTTGGCTAAAATCGGGCTAATGCTTGACTGCTAAATTGAAGATCTTGTGTATGTGAGGGATAAGGATTGGCACTCCAATTTTAAAAATTTCAACTTGGTAGCCTTCAATGTCCTTAGCTTTCCCATTTGCAAGTCGCTTAACCTCGAACTCTATGTCATCTAAAGAAAAAACTTCTTCCTTTGTAGGGACAATAGGAATGGTGTCCATGGCATTAGGGAACTTGTAAAGACTTTTAAGGTAGGAATTTTAGTCCCTTAAGCGAATCCTATTATTTTCTTTAGTATTATGTTTTAGAATTTGGCTACAGAACTTCTTAGGATTCAGCTTATATAGTTGTGAAAGTTGCTCTTGCCTTTTATTGATATAATATATTTTTTTCCTTTTAATTAGGGCTTTGTTTGTTTTGATATTATAGATTTTTAAGGACTCATTAGAAGCATCCCTAATGGATTTCCTAGAAATTTTACATTCTTTATCATACCAATGGTTGGTGGTTCTATTATTCTTTTTATAGGACACCTCGAAAGAGAACTTGTTAATAGAAGTGGAAAGGGTAGTTGTAAAATTATGATAAAGTTATTCAATGTCGTCCTTATAATTTAGGATATTTAATTTACTATTTAAATGATTTAATAAATGTCAACTTTACTTTTGTCAAATCGCAAATTCCTTTGATTATCATAATTATCTTCAATGGCGCTTTTGTGCATGGAAAAGTTTAGAGTTAGGGTTAAAGGTTTATGATCAAAGTGAGGCTCATGGTCATTTAAAAGGTCAAAAGATGTTATTTGGTTGGAAACAAGGATATCAGATATGACATAATCTACAACACTACTACCTAGCCCATGAATATAAATCATTTGATTGGATTTGGGCCACTTCATTACTCCATTGCAAATTATTAGGTCTTGAGAGTTGCAGAGCTTTACCAACTCAGTACCAAACAAATTCTCAATTAGGTCTTCAGAGCTTCTTTTGTAGCTATTAGATAAAACAAGGTCCTCATCTAGCCATAAAGGATTATTTTCTAGAGGAAGTATTATTTTCTTCATTTAAATTTTATTTTCTTAAACTAGTATAGATCCATCTTAATCCAAGATTTATCAAGCCTTTTTTAGAGTGAAAAATTTGAGAAAAGATTAAAGGTTTGCATCTCTAAAGATTTCATCCCTCTCAACACTCACGGATTAAGATGAATAGATAATGGTTTTATAACTAATATTAATTGATCCAACTTATTGTTTTTTTTTATTTATATATATATTAATGTTTTGTATTTCTTTATTATTAATTTAATAGTATTTTATTGTTTTATAAATTTTTAAACCCGTAATAGAATGTATAGCGCCTTTAAAAACAATTATAAAGTTTTAAAAAGAAAATATTAGATTTAATAAATTATACCATGATTAATATAAATTTAAGGTACCACTAAAAAAGTTTTCAAATTTGCAATGTACTTCCATTAGGTTGTGCATGCCATGTCATGTTTCACTTGGGCCTCTCTATTGCGTACTTGGAATGCTTCTCACCAACCTCATATGTGAAGTGAATATGTGAGTTTTATTTTTAAAGTCTATTTGTTATGTGATTTGACATAGATGTTTATCTATGGGATACCTTATCCATCATTAAGTTTTTTTTGTATTTTGAATTGTATTATTTACTTAGAATAATAGTGAATTATCCTCAATTGACAATTCAATGATTATGAAAGGTGTTAATTATTAAGTTTTCTTGTCACTTTGAATTGTATTATTTATTTAAGATAATAGTGAATTATCCTCAATGATTATGAAAGGTGTTAAGATTTAGAGTAAATCTTTATGAGATGACATCACATATTCATCGTATAATTTTAAAAATATCAGTTGAAACTTCTCATATTATATTGCTGGTCTATTTTGTGTATTCTGTTTCTTAGCACTATATTGTTTTGAAATGCGACAAAGAAATAACTGCTTCGGTAGTTCCGGACCATAGAAAACGCAGGGTGAATTAATGTTAAGCAATTTATGCGACAATGGACATGAGAATTATCTGGTGCGATGGTCCAAAAAGCAAAGCTTCATACGGAGTTGGAGTAGGAATCATAGAGAAGAATTGCCTTGGCCGGAACATTGACAACAGTCGAAATAAATCTCAGATATCTATACGCACATCAAATTATGGAATTATACACAGGAGGAATAATCACAGCTTAGTCCATGAAACTTACGAGATTCAATTATGTGGATTAGGAATACAATCACAGGTAGACGTTGGGTCATGTTTACACAATAGAAATATGAGATTTGATGCAAAAAATTTCATGTTGGTATAGTAATTGCTTGTGTTCAAAGATTTTGTTTCTCGTCTAGTTTAATGAAATTCTGTAAAAATACATAATTAATTTTTTATATTTTAATGTGGTTAAAATTAATGAAATTCTAAAATACATCATTAATCTTTTATATTTTAGAAAGGAAAGAGACCTACAACTTTATGTCACCATCTTCAATGTACATCAATATTCCATAACATAATTAAACCAAGTGCAGGGAATGATAATGCATAGTTTCTGAAAACAAATTTTATATGACATTTCAAAATGTATAACATTATACATTTTAGGTAACCCTCCACCCACTGTCAAAACCCATTATCAAGACAAATAAAGTTAAAATGATAGAAAAGAGAGCAGGGTTAGAGATTTATGAGGTTAAAACAGTATTAAAATAATTAGTGAATAATAATAATGGTCATAAAAAAGTCGATTAAATTTAAAATATAAAAGAAAAAGGAGAAGTATAATAAAATATACTTAATTTAAAAGTTAAAAAAAATAAATTAAATTTGAAGTTAAAATAGGAGAGAAGAATTGGTGGACAGAAATAGAAACAGAAAAATAAGTAAATATAAATATGATCAAAAGTTTAAACCATAGAGAAAAAATATAAGGATTAATAATTAAAATTATGAATGATAGGTTTTAAGATTGTCTAAATTTGTAAATATCTTTTTCAATTAAAATTATTAAGATGTTTTTCAATTTTCAACATTTATTGTGAATAGGGATACAGTGTTGAAGCAAGAATTTAGGTTTGGTAAAAAAGAATGAAATGTAGTACTTATTCTGAGGAGGGATACAGTGCTGAAGCAAGAATTTAGGTTTGGTAAAAAAGAATGAAATGTTTAAAGTTGTAAGAATGTTCAAAGATAGAGCTGACTTGGAAAAGTTGTTGTGAAAAGTGTCAGCTATATATTTTTAAGAAGAGATTTGAAAGATATGCCAATTTGACCTATATATTAGTTGGGAATTTGATACAGTTCATAGCCAAGCATTGGTATGTTCTAAATAATTATTTAAAGGTTTTATAGAGTTTAAAGAGTGTTTTAATAAATAAAAAAATTGCTAAAACCTTTAAATTGTGATATGTAGTAGACTGGATATAGAAAAGACATAGGATGAAAAGTTTTTAGATTTAGAATAACCATTGAACACAGATAATTTTATAATAAGGTGGCCATGATTAACCGATTCCTGTATCGCAATATGCAGCAAGATAATTACAGTAACTGCCGAGAATGGAATATGGTCTGTTCAAAATCGGTGAAAAATGACACCGAATTGGAATTCTCTCTGTTTCTATTCACTCTTTCAATTTCCGGACGAGTCTGCCAGTATTGTAAACTCTCATCTACAGCGATGGACAGAGAGAGAGATGATCATTAAATTTTATCAGATTCTAAAGTACGTGAATGTTCGTCCTGTAAAGATTACAGTGAAAAGCTGAAAATTCGTATACTAGGGCGTAACGTCTAAATCGACCAATCCCAGTTATTGGCCCTGTGTTTGCCAAAACATGCAAATGATTACAGTACAAGCTAACAATGTCATCTCAAGCATAAAAGGCCACCATACAATTTACATGCACGATAGCACGCACTTACCAGGAATAAGCATGAATCCAAACAAAAACAAAAAGCACTGGGTACTGCAATCAGTAAAGTGAAAGTGTTCGAGAACCGCTGGACCATTGCAATATAAAAAACAAACGTCGAATATAAAAATAATATCTAGGTTTCCTTATCTACTGCCATCACATCGGCTTGGCCCATCGAAAGATGAATAAATTTGATAAAAAATTAGCTTAAAGTTCATGTATAATTAGAGTTTTAGCCTGATTCAAATCTGAAAATATTTAAAACGATGTTTATGTTCGTGCATGTTTGTAACGATGTTTTTTTTAGGTTTCTTATTCTTAAATCGATCTAAATTCTCACCTTTCAATCGACAATCCGAATTAAAGAATCGCAACTTCCTGTATTATTAGATCCTAACCGATTGTAAGATTATAACGTTGTAGTGTAAACGTTTTAAATTTTGGTTTTTTTAGGGTTAATTTTAGTTGGAATCTTGTAAGAAACTGTTGTATATGCTGAGTAAATTTATTTATGTATTTATAAATGCAATTTATACAACAAAAAATTGTTATTTTATTCGAATTTATATCATTGAATTTATGTGAAAAGTATCAAAATATAAAAAGTTTAAAAAAAAACAAACAAAAAAGAGTTTACTGTATTAATATCAAACTAGCACCCGCCACTGATAACATTCTCCGCACAACATTCCCAGCACAGTAAAAGCTCTTCGGCCCAGTAAAAATTTCGAGTTAAGTTAAAAAAAATCAACATGTTAACGAATGCCTTCATAAGTGTAAGGAAGTTATGAACAATAAATCTGATCCATTGATTTTGGAGAATGACTAAGAATATGCCAGCATCTTTAATGCTTAGCCATCAGATTAGAATTTAAGATTAAAAGATCATTAATTGTGCCCATTATCAATAGATGTACGCCTTTCAACGTAATTAAAAGATAATTAATTGTACCCATTATCAATAGATGTACTCCTTTCGACATAAATATAAAACGTTTAAAAAAAAAACAAAAAAAAAAATTACTGCATTAATACCAAAATATAAAACGTTTAAAAAAAAACAAACAAAAAAGAGTTTACTGCACTAACAGCTTCATAAATCTCACAGTATTCCGCCTCATAATATCTTCCGAACACAAAATCCTGCAATATTTCATTTTTCAATTTCGTCTGAGATGGTGGGGCTTGTACTTCGGTACCTGGTTATGAATCCTTTTATGAAAACTTCTGAGTGGTTTGAGGATGTAGAATTTGAGATGGGTGGCAGCGAGAATAAGCCTTGGGCTAACGGCCAAGGCGAGGACGAAAGTGTATTGCCTCAGTGACGTAAAAAGAACACATGAACATGCCCATTGCTTCCTTTTAGCCTGTAATCGTACTTCTTCCATGCAAATGGATGGAATAAATAAGAATACACGTCTCATCAGATTAGGTTTAGCGTGGCGTGAAAGCAAACTTTAAAACCAAACTCGTGTTTGGTGGTTTTTGGGCTTCGAGTCTGCATATTCTTATTGTACGTCAATAATTTTGCTAGCATATCATTGGTGACTGTGAGTGTGGCACTGGTGTAAACCAAACATAGAACGATGGCTGTCTGTGTCACTACTCAATGTAAAACAGACCATTACATCAGATGGTGATTTGAAATCTTGATGTTAATATGGTCACTTTTTCCTTTCTTTAAATCTTGATGTATTTGCTCTGTACGTTAATATGGCCACTTTTTTTTTTTTTCCCTTTGCATTGTACTATTATTATGCAACACCACTTTAATGTGGCATCACTTGCAAAAACAATAATTGTCCTGGTAAAGACTATTCCCTCGAATAGTGATTTGATATATCTCTACATAATTTTGCCTTACCTTGAACCTTTTTGGCAGTGCCACTCAGTAAGGATAGACTCTCATAGGATGACTTGAAACATCTCGGACACATGTTGACCTTATTCACTACCACTAAAGATTTAAATGATGGCTATATACTTAATAGGGAGGCAAGATATTGACTATTGCTTTATGTACAATAGCTAAATGATAACCATATAGCAAGATATTGAGTATCATCTTATGTAGGAGATTCGAGATATTAACTATCAGATTATTTATGAAATCTAAATGATAGATATGTGTGAATATTAATTAAATATTTTCCAATTGTGATGCTTTAATATGTGGTGTAAATATTTTAATATCTGGTATAAATATTGGTGTATGTGACATTAAAAATATATCAACATTTCATTCAAAAACTTAACTAACTATTAATAGATTCTTTAGAATATTATGAATATTATAATAATATAAAATAGAATATTATGAATATTATAATAATATAAAATATTATAATAATTTATTAAAGATGTTAACTAACTTTTTTTTTATATTAATGGGTTCACTGCAATATTACAATGTGATGAAAAAATATTAAAGAAAATGACGGATGAATTGATTGTAAGGGCGATAAGGGTTTATCAAGTTCATAACTTTTAACAAAGTGTATCCTAACTAAAGTGTGTCCTAAGTAAAATGAGTTTCTACCTTATTGAAAACTAACTCTAATATGAACCAATTATCAACTTGCAATAATGTTTCCAAACTTTCTATAAACTCCCTTTTCTAAAATGACTCACTATTAATATGTCAATATTACATTTACTAGAAGTAAAAAAGATGGCATCTTCATGCTATTGAGGAAGATGGTTGTTATATACTTAGAAATTGTGAAAAGATGGCATCTTCATGCTACTGAGGAAGATGGTTGTTATATACTTAGACATTGTGAATTTTGGTTTCCATTGGATTTGCACATAATAACTTTTATCCTACGGTGTTTATATGAACTTATAAACATCTTCTATTATATTGTGGATATGTATATTGTATTAAACTAGTTATACTTGATTTTGGTGTAAAACTCACAAGGGCATGTGTTCCATACCTATATGTTAATCTTACATTTATTGGAAGTAAAAAAGATGGCATTTTCATGCAAGTGAGAAAGATGGTTGTTATGTATTTTGAATTTGTGAACCATAAGTTTCAATCTATTCGCACATAGTAGCTTTGCTCTTATGAGAGTGTTTATGTGAACCTATAAACATATTCTATCATATTGTGGATATGTGTGTTGTAGTAAGTTCGTGATACTATAGTTGAAAAATTTTCTTTTGATTTTGCTGTGAAACTCACAAGGAATCCTAGAACTATGTGTGAAGGACAAGAAATTAGCTTGGATCTATGTGTGAAGGGAAAGAAGGCTTGAAATTATGTGTGAAAGAAAAACATATGTGAAACTATGTGTGAAGGGAAAGAAGGCTTGAAATTATGTGTGAAAGAAAAACATATGTGAAACTATGTGTGAAGAGATACTAGAACATATGACTATTATTGTAATGGTAATGCTTTTTTTTGTAAAAATCATGTGTTATTAGCTTAACTTCATGCTAGTAAAGTTGTGTGATTAAGAGGTGTTATGAATTAAAGGTTGGTTGAAATTGGGGTGAGACCATGCTAGTAAATGTTTTTTATTAGGAGGTATTATGAATGAAAGGTTGGTTAAAATTGGGGTGAGACTAAGTTGTGAATTTGCTCATTATGTACATTGATTTAGTTATAGCTCCTACTTAGTAGTGTTTGAGTTAGAATATTTATGATTAGGTATAAGAACATAGATTAAGGAAAATAGTTGCATTATCACTTTAATAATTACAAATATTGCTTATAATTCATTTAAACCTACTTTTTATTTAATGAAATGATGATTAGTATTAATTTGTGTTTTATGCATTGGTATTCTAATAGTAAGTTATGATTTGTTTGAGATTATTTGAGATTATTTGTTTAATTTGTGATTTGTTTGGTATTATAATGAAGGTTTGGTAAGAAATTATTAGATCCTCATATTTGAGTGATTATTTCTATATAATGTGAGTGCCCTTGGGTTTCTAGACATGTTGAACCATTTCTACATTCAAAACTAGATTTTAAACAACAAAAAATAATCATTTCTTAAAGATTTATATCACTCGAAAAAAACCATTTGATAAAATAGTTAATCAACCCCATATATTTATACATAATCATTTTAAATGATTACTAAAAACAAAATATAAAAAAAATACATAAAAACCACCACTATGAATCATAAGTAAGCGTAAGTGAAAAAGTCCATATGTACAAAACCTTAGTAGCATATCATTGCAAAAGTTACTTACATAAAAACCCACCAACACACCAATGTGAATTATAAGACTAAGGGAAAAAGTCTATATATACAAAACCTTAGTAACATATCATTACGAGGCATTTACTACTATAGTGATGCGATTGAAATAGGATGTGAAGTTGCAAATAAGAAATATTATCAATGGAAGTAATGATTTTGATCAAAATACAAAACGATTTCGTTGAAACGAAAATCTTTGTGTCAAATTAAAGAAAACAATGAACAACATTGCTCAAGTAAAACAAACTAAACTAAGGGATAAAAATATAAATATAAAGGTGTTCATGATAGAGATGAGATAGAAGGTGATTCATTGTTGATATGGTCCATTATTTATGGATAATAACATAAATAACATTAAATGAAATCTTATAAAAGATGTTATGGAATATATTAAAAATATATATATATTTAATAAAAACAGAAAACTTGGATAATAATATTAAATGAAATGTTATAAAAATGTTATGAAATATATTAAAAAAATTATTTTAATAAGAATATAAAACATGAAACTAAATATTATGTAAAAAAATATTATTAGTATGTTGTAAAGAATGATTTAAGTAATGATATTATTGGTATATAATTTTTTGTATTATTTTATTTGTAATTTTAAATAATATAAATTTGAAAGAATCAATGAAATTATAAAAAGAAATAAGACAATAAGAGAGTTTGAAGTCACAATAATGTACTTGTTAAGAGTTTAACATGTCATTTAAGTAAATTGAATCTTGATAATGAAGATAACAATTATTCTTCCCAACTATCCAAATTAAATTCAATTAATAAAATTTAATTAAATCTTAATTAAATATATTTGAGTTATCAAACAAATTATTAAAAATTATTTACTTTGATTAAAATTATTTTTAAATACACTTATAATGTTTAAAAAAATTAACATTAATATAATTATTTCAATTAATAACCAATACATTATTAAACTATTACATATGTATTCACATATTTTTTCACACCTCATTTCTATTAAAATAAATATTACAAAATTTTACTTTACTTCATTTTTCATTCCTTAATTCTTAAATACAATATTTCTAATTCCTAAATACAATATTTCTAGTAAACTTAGTTACCCATTTTAATTTTATTATATCTAAGTATAAATATAAGACCAACTCTATTTTAATTTATTTCTTTAACATAATAGCCATACATATCCTTATAAAATTAATAATTCTTATTAGTTATATGAAGTTTCTTGAGGTAATTACATGTTTGTGTACCAACCTTAAAAAATAAAATATTGCCGCTAAGTTTCTTATTGTGTGTTATTTGGGATTATATATGTTTATGTATAAAATTTATTGTTTTTAAATGAAGTTTAGTATGTGTAATTGAGAAATTTTATATTATCTATATATTTAATATATTTTTTTATAAAGTTTAAGGGGTTAGTTTAATTGATCAATAATGTTGTTGGGCATTTGTCTAGTTATGTGTTAACAAGTATCCAACTTAAATCCTCCTAAGATAAAGGCACTAGTTTACACTCATAAATTTACTATGACTAACATGCATAAATGTGGAGAAACATTATTTAGGTTTCTCCACGAGGTTTTTCTTTAAAAAAATTAAAAAGTCTTCATATTACACATTAAAAAATAACTTTACACATAAAAGATTCAATTAATATGAAGTTAACATTTTATTTTTTCATAATTTGGTTTCATATGCAAGAAATAGTTTATGAACATTAACAATTGTTGCATTCATACTTTAAACTTATTTATTTAAGACAAATATATTGGTGATACTAATGACCTTTACATAGAAATGTCAAACTTTTCATGGAAAATCTTTTAGTTCGATAAATTCATACATGTAGATAATGTGGATTAATATTTAATGAAAAGAATATTATTTATAGTTTACAATTTTTATAAAAAAGAAAAAGAAAAGTGAAATTTTAAACAAAATAGTGAAGTTATCTTTTGAAAAAAATAATGTTAAAAAATAGTTAATTGACAAAAGAATGCAACTAAAAAAAACTAATTGCATTACTACATACGGTGTTTAAGTTTGATAGGTAGTTTCAATGATACATATAAAATCAACCTTACTCTCATAAATTACTAACTATCAAAATTTCGTTATAGCTTTTCCTTGGTTCCTCGACATTCGTCGGACTTCTGACTATGTCCATTAGTCGTCAGAATTTCAAATCCCCTTTGATGGTTTGTAATAAAACCGCATACTCCACAACACGCTCAACTAAAACAAAAATCACATGTATCCTGGAAAGACCGTCGATGTCGCCACGTTGACATCACCATCCTGACCCCACCACTGCCCCATGGCCTACCACCATGGCACCCATGTGGCACTGCCATGTCAGCAAAGTATTCATCTCATGGGTGCCTTTAGCACCTTGAGGCTTAATTATACTAGCTAGAGGGGGTAAAAATGTCCATTAGGGGTTGATTATCCCTGTTAAGGTGTAACAAGTTGTCTCGAGATGTCAATTAAACATGATTGGATCAGAGATATTAAAAAGGACAAGGATTAATGGATGAAATGAGTGAGGTTAAAAGTTCCCATGATGTGGGAATGCAAGGATAGTACCTGACATAGATTCATTGTGTCACGAGATAGGCTATGAGCGAATCTCAAGTGCAAAGTTAGTTAATTCAACCAATGATGTTGTATGATGGTTGGTCTTGATTAGTGCCACATCCTAGAGTTACCCCTTTGTATAATAAAGGGACACTAATCCATGGCATTATAATTAGGGTCCTTGATCAATTTGGTGTTACATCAACTTGTTGAAGTGATACTAGCACCAAGAAACTAATGTGTTATAGTGGGAAGGAGTGTTAGTGTGATCAATCGATTAAGACCCAACATAGTATGTCAACCATGGGGGAAACTTGGGAAGGATTCAGGTGGTTGGATCTAAGATCACAGTATGGCACCCATATATGGATGGTGCCACCAGTCAATAAGAACCACACCACATCAATGACAATCCAGGAGGCCCCAAGACAAAGAAAGGGTGAGTCTCCAGCAGTAGTGGGATGACCAAAGAAAAAGGAGTGCATCTTGAGGGGAGGGATCGATGATGCCAACACTAATGAGGGAGTACAATAGTACAAGGAGATGGGAGATAAAGTATTTCTCAATAAGGAACATGTTGATGTTAGTCGGACCAAGTGGGCGTTGAAGGTGTTTGACCCAGGTATAGGATATCATGGTAGTTGCCTCATAAATCATGGTGAACATATGCCTAGGTGTATTAATCTTTCCCATCCCCACCATAATCTCTTGCCTCAAGTTAATCCATAAAACATCATCAACCATTATCCATCACTTCCACTGCTCTCTTCCCGCCTAGTGGTGCACCCTCCATATCCATGTCACACTTTGTATATTCCATTAGACTGTTTGGTGCAATCCCAAGTTTGGAACCCATTTGCACCATAAGCTCCTTTGATACCACCCCACAGTGTGAAGTTGGTGACTGGATAAAACACTCCTCTAAGTATCAATTACGGTGGCCAACTTGCTACAACAAGGAAGAGTCTACCTCGTAGCGATAACAACTAAATCAAGGACTTGTGAATACATGTAAATTTAGTTATGATTGACTTGTGTAACCAACCTATGGGTTGAGGTGGTCTCCATGGGGAACATAATATATAAATTTGCAAGTAGAGAATCRAGAGATAGGAAAGGAGAGGCTTGTTAGAGAGGACTTAGGAGGAATCTTCAAAGAGAARAAAGGTGTAGAATCTRTATTACACCTTGCCTAGTTTTGTCATGGATATTGTAATTGTAATGTCTATCATGTAAATATCCTACTATTATGAGGAATTAATAGAAGATCAATATTGTTTTGACTCATACGTGTCTTATGTGTGATGCTTGTTGTCATATTTAGTGTTTATCTACAATATTTAAGGGATATTTAAGGCATATTTATAATAATATTTGAATCTACACACATGAAATTATATTACAAATTATATCATTTTGTATACCTAGAGTAAATCTACCTATTGTTTGATATTTAAGTTTGTATACCTACATGAAATTATATTACAAGTTTCAGGGTTATAGAAAAGTTGTACATATGTATATATCTTTGTTTGTGCAATTTAAAACTTAAAACCCTTTGTTGTGCAAAAGACCAAAAATTGTCTTGTAGAACAAAGAGGGAAAAAATTTTGGTGGTGTAATTTTTTCCTTGGTGCAAAATGCACTCCAAGCTACACTAAAATGCACTCCCATGTCTCAAAACTCATTCAATTTGAGTGATTCAAATTGTAAATGATTTGTTAATTAATTTTACATAATCCTATATACTTAATTTTGCATTTTTAGTCATAAAAGAATCTCTCTATTGCAAAAATAGGCAAGAGATTCCTTGTAAAACCCTAGGAATGCACAACTTGTTTGTAAAAAGTAAGGCAAGTTTGTATTGTACCTTAGATTTCAGTTGCGCAATATTTTATGGGTGTGGTTTATCATATTGGACATGTTCATGTTGTTAATTTTGTAATTGAAAGTTTAAAAATGGTTGGTGTGAAAAAGAGGCAAAGTTTTCCTTGTAATTTGGAAGGTCGAAACTATATTAAGTGACCAAAATAAAATGCACACCCAAGCTTCCTTGTAGCTCCATAAATTGTTCTATAAGTTTCAAGATGGAGTTAGATATATGGTAAATTTACCTATGTCATATAAAGTGTAATTGAAGAACATGAGATGTTGCTTTCATGCACCTAGATTTGGGATTTTATGTAAATTTGAAGGAAAATTTTCCTTAGAGTAAAATCCATGCCCTAGTCTCAATTTCAACCCAAATTGAGGTTTCTAATTTATAGAAGGTATAGTTTGTGATTTTGCGTCTGTCTATAGACTTATATTTTCATTTGATAAAGAGTAAAATATAAATTTTGGTTTTGAGTTACATGCATAGACTAATATGTATTGTTACATATACAACTTTGAAATGCTTTATAGCAATAGAAAATATATTAATGATTTTGTTAGTACTGGTTTTGATCCAGTCATTAGCATGCACCATGATCGATACTAAGGGGTACAAATTAAAGAGAAAGAGAGCTTACAGAACTCACACATCAATGAATCAAGGCATATGGTTAGGCACAGAGAAATTTACAGTGAAAAAACCAAGCCCTAAGGGCTCGAGACTCAGATTCAATAATTGGGCACTTATCGAGAGCGTGAAAGGCATTTATCTCACCCAAATTAAGTTCAATCCCTCTCCCAAATGGAGCCACATCATATAACTAAGGCATAAAAATCAAGTGTGGGTGGAGGTGTGGGCCCAATCATCCAACGGTTACAAGCAAGCTTGATCATCGATGGAGGACACATGTCACATCAAAAAAGAATTCGGGAGTTAACACAGCATCAATGTGAGAAAATGGTTTTAGGCCGCTATGTATCAAAGAGTAAAAGATATCACATGGTAAGGCACATAAAGGAAAACCACTCCCTTAGGTTCGCGACAGTGGTATTATGATCCTACCAAGATTTCACATTGTGGACAGCTCATCACCTATCTGACTGTTCACTTAGCTCCACCTAGATCCTTCATAGTAGTCCACATGGACACCAAGGAAGTGGAGAAAGGCTTGACCAGTCAACTATATGCATTTCGAGCATGTCAGATATTGCCACATGTGGTAAAGAGTCCCACCATCATTCTCGAATGCCATGTTAGATTCAACCATACATATGTCGAGCGAGGGAAGACACCTCAATTTCTACATGGATCAATCCCAAGATGCCACAGGTCCACATATTCATGTTGATGTCAGCATGATGTCATCCAAATTTTGCATTCTTTCCAAATTTCAAAGGCTCCAAAAAATAGGGAAAATATGTGTTTATGGAAACAAAGGAATGAGGGAAAATATTTCAGATGAGTGGGAAGATTCATTAACAGCCTTCCAAATCAGTTGAAAAATATGGGACATTATTGGTGTGCAGTGGGAAAACCCATGGTTAATCATTAATAAAACAACAAAACCCTTAGACAATGGCCCTTTAGGAACCACCTACAAGCAAGTGAAGTCTCACCCGAGGCATCTAGAGGGGCTACAAGAACCATGTTTCTAAAGTGGGGGGAAGTGAGGAATTCAACATAACCATACTATGCTTTATCCATTCATCTACTGTATGCGGAGTTTTTGTTACTTAACCTTTAATTATCATTCAATATACCTTATGTGACATTACTCCATTTAACATTCATTCATTCATCATTAACTTAAGTGCGTAGGACCATAACAACATACAACAATGACATATTCATAATACTAGACCTTTATCTTCATTGTGTAGTAACAATAATCATCATATGCATCATAACACGCAAAAATAACACATCACAACACGAGGCTTTAACGTGGTTCACCCCAACTGGGCTACGTCCAAAACGGCTCACTTCTTATTTTATTCATTCATAATTTCCTTATAGTTGTGCACTACACTTAGAATAAGATGTATCAGTTAACATTACCCAAAGTTGCCTCAGTCATTCTGCTACAATGCAAGACTAACTCCCGAAAACCTTAGTCATCACTCAAAAAAATCGAATACTTAGCTAATTATTCCCTTAATATCTCTCTCCAAAACTCATCACTCAACTGAACTTGATTTCCCTAAAGAACTTATTAATTCTACCCAAAATCCCACTACAATTTATAGATTTACAATAGGGATAAGCTTGTTACAATGTGGACAAAATGTCCCAAAACCCTAACTATTTTTCTCCTTCGCTGACTCCAGAACATGCTCCAGCTTATTTTTTGTGTGTGTTTCTCCTTATCCAAAATGTCGCGTAATATGTTCTTTCATAAGTCCCAAGACTTATCCAAAATAGTATGTTCCAATTGGCCCCCAACACTAACATGTGGCTCATCCTGAGCCACTTCAGATCTACTTCCATGTCGCCAAAATAATTTGTAGTATATCGTTGACCACTTCAAATTTTCCCTGACTTGTGCTTCCTACTATACAATTTCATTGGCCATTTCTGTCGTTAAGTGAGTCTTTAATTTTTCAGCGGTTTCCTACGCTACATGCTTGACCTTGCCTTGAGTGGTTGTTAACTCTGTGGTCACCTTATAGGCTTCTTCTTTCAATACCTAATATTTTACACGCAAGTCTGCTTCTCCACCCTTAGTTGATTTATTTCTTAATATATCTTCATGTTTTCGTCCATTGTTATGGCCACCTCTACTGGCGGTAATGTACTCATTACTTCTTTGAACTTATGCACCTTATCTTGTGTAGCATGTATCTTTTGGCCAATCTCCTGCAACTTATTGGCGCATGGTTGTAAGACCCTAGGTTCAAGTTATCTATCCAACAAAACCCTTCATATATCGGCCCTTTCAGCATCACCTGCATGCAAGTGAAGTCTCACCTGAGGTATCTACTAGGACTGTAGGAACCAAGTTTCTACAGGGACGAGGGGACGCGACATCATCAACATGTTCATTGTTACTTATATACCGTGTGCGCAATATTTTATGTCTCTATCCCTTGATTAATTTTGAAACTCAATTATACAACACCATTATAACACAGATTATGACATAGGTCATTCAAGGTAACATTCGTAATTATTGTGCAACACTCATATAATAAACATAGCTAGGTATAATCATGCATAAAAAAAACATTCATGAAAAATAACATAAAAAGACACATTCAGACACATAATTTAACGTGGTTCACCCAATCCTTGGGCTACATACACAATGGTTGGATTCTTTATTATTCTTCGTGCAATCATCTCTGGCTTGTTCACTACGCTACAACAGATACATCGTGATATTATTCCCCATCCTTCCTAGATGCTCTGCAGTGCATCCTCTCTCTACAAACTCTCCCCTAAACCTTCATACATAGACTCTCTTTCATTCTCAACTGATTTTCTCAGCAGAAACAACAAAAATAACTTATTCTCTTACCCTCAGTCAACCCCATTCTTCCCAACCCATTACATATTTATACACAGATTTTACGGCTCAAAACCCTACTAGATTTTCCCAAAACCCTATGAAAACTCATTATCACTCATTACAACTCATGACAACACATAGTTTGTGCATGTTTTTCCTTCTTTCATGCTTGCATGCTTCTTTTTATTCCTTTTCGCATGCATGTTGGTTTTCCTACTTTATCTCCTTGCTTTGTTTTATTTCTTTGTTTCCTTTCTTTATCTTCTTGTGCACTTCCAAATGCTCTTTTATTGCGCATAATGCACCTTTGTTGTGCACTCTGATACTGAATGTGTCTCTACCATGCACTCCTCCACCCTTAAGATATTTCTCAAAATTTCATCCAAAATGCATGTCCAACAAGCCCCCAACACTCACTTATGGCTCATCCTGAGCCACTTAGGCCTGTTGTATCTCTCCCTTCCATGACGCCATAAATTTTTGCAATGTCTCTTTGGTTGTAGCGACTTATTTCTTTTTCTCGGCCTCCTTATCCAAGAATTCTTCTATGAAATGTGTTATTAGTGTCACAAGATTCCCCTCGTAATCTTTCTCATCTTGCTTCACCATGTCATGTGTCATTGTGAATCCCCCTATTATCTTGAGTGCTTCATCCTGCAACATTTCCAATTGTCATGAAATATTACTTTTCTTTGCCTTCATCTTCTCTATCGCATTGTATAATTTTTTGTTCGCAAGGATGGTCGCCATGTGTTCTGCTAGTGGTAGAGTGTTTATTCTTTCATTGTATTTTTGCGCCTTCTCCTTCGCACTTCTTACTCTTTCCTTGATTTCCTTCAGCTCAAGATTCACCATTAGTTGTGTCCAAATCTGTGTGTTTTCTTCACATAGCCTCGCGCACTCCTCACTAAGACTCTTAATGCTTGTGACTGAGGTTATAGTTGTCCTTTATCTTTGTTCCTTCTCTGCAGTTGGTGTACTTGGTATGGTGTGCACTTCCAACTCTCCAATCCTATTGTGAAATCCTTGAATTACTTCACTGATTTTTTATATATGTTCCTCTGTTATGGCTTCTACAACCACCGGTATCTTGGGAATCACCCTATATATATTCTAGATGGATTTTTGTACCCTCTCGAACTTTTGTTTGGCCTATTCTTTCTCCTGCAATATCTTAGTATTAACCTTTTGTAGTTATACCTTATCCTCCTCTACATTGGTTAACTCAGTTATCATTACTTCTATGTGGAACTGTATTTCTTGCACCACCTCTAACTACAATCCTTGTAATACTTC
>SNQJ01S0095601.1:6622-25157 GCA_010110895.2 Picea sitchensis
TTGGTGATGATACCAAGGCAAGGTCTAATTAGCATGGTGATGATCCCAATGCAACATCTAAACTCAACTCAACTAGTCAAACTAAAGTGTGAACTGAAAGAGAATATTCTCCAGGTGAAATATTCTCTCCTAAAATATAGGAGACTAGATAATGACTAATTATGACTAATAAACAAATAAAAACATTAGGAAAAAGAAATCCTAGGTGTGTGTGAAGTAACTCCAATAGTTACAGTCGGGGTGTTAACTGTTGTTTCAGTCGAGAGCACAGGGTTTGACTTTTCTGGTTCGGCTATAACAACAGGCACAAGAATTGGCTATTCAGGATTGGATATTATAGTAGGCACAGGAGTTGGCACAAACACTTCAAGTAATGGGTCATTAGGGATTCACATTCCTCTATGAATGAATAATCCTACGAGTCTGTGATTGGAAAGACAATTCATGGCATGCTTGGATTTATTGACAAAGTGAGCCATATTATGCAAGTAACGAAGAAGGTAATAGGGAATGTTTATTAACTTCTGATGTCGCAAAAGTGAAAATATAACAAAATCAGAAAAATAAACAACTTGGTATCTCCCTTCGCATGTAATGTACCTTTTGACGAATTCTGATACCTTCCCCCATGGCTTTGGTAAGGAACTAACATCTGCACCCCGACCTTTCGTCTGTACTCGCACATTCCCATGAGAAAAACCCTCTGTGCATCGGAAATATGTGCTTTCCTGTTAAACCATTTTTCTCCTGTGGTTGGCAACCCTGTCACAGTGGCTATGCTCTCTTCTGTTATTGGAATCCGCACTCCATGAACCATGGAATAGCCATCTGTGAGATTATGACTAAACTCTAAGACTTCTGCTTCATTAAACCCCTGTAGCTTCTTAAAATAAGAAATCCAGCTAGCCTGCAAAAATATTTGATAAACATCCAGGTGCAGCAACAATGCATCCAGATTTTATGGTTCATATCTCACGGGCGTTCCTCCCATGACGTTGCGTTTGTATTCCACAGTGAATTAGGAGGAGAAACCGACACCTTAACTAGAGACAGAGCAAGGTCGAATGTGCATTTGCATGAAGAGCGTAGTGTCACAGTGAAAATAAGCGTGGTTGAAAGGTGGCGGAGGTGAAATATAAAGAGGGATTTTTCTATTAGGTTAACGTGGATTTTTTGTTTCCCCCCCAACTAATCTGATTGGCTCATGGTTTAACAAATTTAGGACAATCGGAAGGTAGGAATCAAAGTGTGCTTTCATATCTACATCACTTAGACACGTAAGATTTAGTAGTGTACCTCATAACTTACCGCCCGAACTTATTTGTCAGAGTAACTACACTATCCAACTGTCATTTGATCCGCATGGAATAGCTGTAATAATGAGAGATGGCTCTGGAACGTGAGAAATGACGATATGAAAAGTGGAGCATAAGTGGAATCCTTTCTGTGGTTGAACAGTTGGAAAGCTGCAGATGTGGAGTTTAAGTAATGATGAAGTGGCTCTTGTTGGGACAGAGAGAGCATAAAGTATTTTTGAAAAATGGCAAAAATTTGGACAAAACAACAATGTTGTCGTATGTAGAAATGGCATAAATGCTAAAGAAGGTGGGTGAAATAGCGTAGAAAATAGGCAAAAGGGATAATAGTAGTAGGTGTATCAGTAGATATTTTGGCTGAGAAGGTGGAATTAGGTGTAGTAGTATGTAAATTGGCCAATTTGTCGTAAAAGAGTGTAACAATATGCAAGGAAAAAGAGTCGGGAATGCGATCGACATATGGTCATGTGGTTGGAAAATGGTGTAACGGGACATGGTCATGTGGTTGGAAAATAGTGTAATGACACATGGTCATGTGGTCGGAAAATAGTGTAACGACACATGGTGTAACATCATGTAACCTCTCCGAACATAGAATCACTTAGTTTTTAGGAAGTTTTTCAACTTCCAGAAACTAATCCTTTGGTTCTTCTCCTGCAATCTATCTTGTTGTTCTTCAATTTATCTGCACACAAGCAACTGCCTGATACCTTCCTAGGCTGAAATTTATTAACGAAGCATAAAAATTTTGAAAAAAAAGAGAATAGAAAAAAAATTAGTTTCGCAGATTTATTTATATACAATGTTTTATTGAAAAAGAAAAAAATTCTAAGGAATAGAAGGGGAAGGAGCAATCTCCTTTTCCTTCAAAAATTGATAACCTGTATCGGCTACACATCTGGATGTAAATTCTATCTTGGAAAGTGGATGCCGATATAGGCGCAAGCGATGACCATTTGCATGCAACTGTATATTGGATCCATCAATAGTGATCAACCTGACTGTCCCTTTGGGGAAAACAATGTCCACCTCGTAAGGTCCTAACCATCGTGTGCGCATCTTTCCCTGGAATTATTTAAAGCACGAATCATACAACAGATCCCAATCTCCCTTTTTGAACAATTTCTTCTTGATGACTTGGTCATGCCATTTTATTCTCTGTTGTTGAATCAATGTGGTTTGATGAATAGCGTCTAAACGCTTCTCATATAGCTCATTGAGATGCTGCAGTCTGGCCTTCTATGCCATAGTCAAGTCAAGGTTGACTGCTGATGCAGTTATGAGGGTTTGGATTTCGAATTCAATGGGAAAAACATGGCTCTTTCCATATACCATCTCGTAAGGAGAAAAACCAGTTGTGTTCGTCCAAGTAGTTCGATAAGCCCATAGAGCTTCATGAAATTTGTCAGACCAATCCCTACAATGTGCCCTCAATGTCTTAGTAAGAATAGCTTCTATGACTTTGTTAGTACTTTCTACCTGTCCATTACCTTAAGGATGGTATGGAGAAGTTGTTCTATGTAGAACATGATATTTATTGAGGAGGGCTTCAAACTTATGTGATGTGAAAGGTGGTCCCCCATCAATTACTAATTCTCTGGGAAATCCAAAACTAACAAAGATATCTTCAAACAAGAATGCTAAGACAGCTTCTTCTGAGGCCCAGATGAGTGCTTTTGCCTCTACCCACTTGGTCATGTAATCTGTACAAACCAATATATAGACTTTTTGATTTGAAGGTGGGTTAATGTGCCGTATAAAATCCATGGCCCATCTCTCAAAAGGCTCTAACACTACTTGAGGCTGAAGAGGCATCTCATCCCCATGATGTGGCTGACCCATGCGTTGGCAACTGTCACAGGCCTGGACATATTTCTTCGCATCTTGAAATATTGTGGGCTAGAAATAACCCATCCTCAAAATTTTATGCCCATTCCTTTTATCAACAAAATGACCTCCACAAGGGCCATCATGGCAAGATTTAAGCAGATCATAAAATTCATCATCCCTCAAACATCTCTTGATTTCTTGATCAAGGCTTGTGTAGAAAAGGTATCCCTCTATCCAACTATATCGAGCACTCTTCTGAATGATCTTCCTTCTTTCTCTTGGAGATAGATGTGGAGGTACCTTCCCTGCAACCAAATAATTGGCAATGTCTGCATACCAAGGTGAGTGAGCAGATACCACAAACAAATGTTCATCTGGAAAGGAATCATCTACTGGTGAATCATCATTTATATGCAGTCTTGAGAGAAAATCAACAACCACATTTTCTTTCCATGGTCTATCTACTATAGTGATGTCAAATTCTTGAAGTAATAACAACCATCTTGTTACTCCGACATTAGTAATAGTTTTATTCATTAGATATTTAATTACTATATGATCAGTATGAATAAAAGTAGGATAACCAGTGATATAATGCCTGAGTTTATTGATCGCATAAACTACTGCTACTGCCAAGAATTCTCTTTCAGTAACTGTATAATTTAACTATGCAGGAGCCATGTTTTTGCTGATATAGTAGATAGCATAGGGATCCTTATCCTCCTGTTTCCCAAGTACTACACCAATTGTAGTGTCTAAGGTATCTAAAGAAATGTGAAAAGGAAGAGCCCAATTGGGCCCTCTCAAAATGGGAGATGTGGACAATTTTTGTTTCAGATCTGCAAAAGACAGTTCACAATTGTCAGTCCAACGAAAGTCAACATATTTTGTTAATAGGAAAAATAAGGGAGATGTAAGTTTGGAATTTTTTTTGATAAATCTCCTATAATATCCAACATGCCCTAAAAAACTTCTTACCTCTTTCTGAGTTGATGGGGATGGAATGTCCAAAATTACCTAGATTTTGGCTGGGTCTACCTGAATTCCTGCATAAGAAATGAAGTGTCTGAGCACCACACCTTCGCTCATCATCATATGACATTTTTCTGTACTTAGAGAATATGAGACTGTATACATCTTTTGAGCACGTTTTCTAGATTAGTCAAAGCTTCATCAAAATCAGTACCATAAGGTGTAAAATCATCCATGAATATTTCCATATAGTCATTCACCATATTAGAGAAAATACCAATCAAAGCTCTCTGGAAAGTGGTTGGTGCATTACACAAGATGAATGGGAGAACCTTGTAGGAAAACGTACCCCAAGGGATGGTAAAGGTGGTCTTATCCTGGTCTCGTGGAGCAATTTTTATCTGGTTATAGCCACTAAAGCCATCTAGGAAAGAGAAAAAAAAATTCCCAGATAGGTTGTCTAGAACCTGATTGATAAATGGCAGATGGAAATGATCCTTATGCGTGGACACACTTCTACACTTACCATTCTTTTTAGGTACTATAACTAATGGTGAAACCCACTCACTGTCTGATATAGGGTATATGAAGCCAACATTTAGAAATTTCTATAGTTCTTCATTAACGATCTCTATAAGATTAGGGTTCATCCTCCTTTGGGGTTGGCAAATGGGTCGACATTCTTCCTTGATGTATATATGATGGGTGCATATGTAAGAGGAAATCCATTTCATATCCATATAATCCCAGGAAAATGATTCCTTATGGTCAAGTAATAACTTCATCAAACGACAAGTTTCAACAGAAGATAAATCGGGATTGATGTTCAGGGTCTTTCCAGGTTTGATTTCTACAATGATGCTCTTAGAAATGAGTTAGGAAATAATTCAGATGTTTCAATGTTTGCTGCTACAGGGTTTGTTGTTTCAGCTGAATTAATTTGATTTACAACAGTTTCAGAAAACAAGTCTGGGCTCATTCCTTCCTGGGGGATAGTGTCGAAGATTCTACTTAATAGGTGGTGCGTGTTTTGTGTAACAACAGAGGGGTCATAGATAAAGAAATTGATTAACTCATCCTTTGTCTCATCTTTGAAACTTGGGGTTTTTCCTATGGTTAACATAGGTAGAGTGCTTTCATCCTCAATGTCCATCCATAAAGAATTTTTGGGTTCCACACTAGGTGTATCATGAGGATAAAGGGTAAGTGTCTTGGTGTCATAACCATCAGAGATGGTCATTGAACTAGATCTACAGCCAATGAAAGCATCGGCTATAGCTAACCAAGGTCTTCCTAGAATTAGAGGGTGGCCTCCCAGATGGGTTTTGGGTTGCAATACAACAAAATCAGCAGGATACTCCCATGAGTCAACTGAAATAACTAGATCATCAATTACTCATTTTGGTCGGATGTTAGAATGATCAACTAATTCTAAGATAGTAGGAGTAGGTCGGACTTGTGTTCTGAGTTGCAGCAATTATGTAGTCTCTATTATCATAATGTTAATTGTTTCCCCTAAATAAACTAACACATGGGAAATAAATGTCTACCCAATCTTGACAATAACTGTAGGGTTTCCTGGATCGCCATATTTAATAGGTGGGGTTTTGCCTAACATCAGTTCAGACAATTCTCCCACTACATGTACTGTGAGGGGGTCCCTAGGTTTCTTTCCAGGACTTTTGATGCAAAGGTCTCTCACAGTTTTCACATAAATAGGGACATCCCTAATCACTTGAAATAATGGAATGTTAACATGCAAACTCTGCAATTCTCCTAAGAGATTGAAGGATGGTAATTTCACAGTTTTGGTAATTTCCAGTTTTTCAAGGAATGGGGGATCTGCTAATTCTATGATCGGTTGGTCAATTTCTTCTGTATCAACATATGGTTTTTCCTCTGATTCCTTGTCTAATTCTAAAGATGGAGCATCTTCAATTATTGGCTCGACTATTCTCCCTAATCTCAATCTTATCTCATCACAAGGCATAGGAGTAATAGATAGAGCTAGAACATTATGTATATCAATATTATGAACGACCTTATTATTTGGATTTGGGTTAGGTTTCACAGGCATATGAGGTCGTAAGGGAGGATCGTTCTATGGGGCATTGGGAGGTAATTGTAGTTGTTGTTGTTGGTACTAAGGTTGGAACTGTTGTTGATAGGGGTTTGGTTGGTGAGGGTTTTTATAAATAAGCTATTCTTGAGGGCTTCTCCAATATGGGTTCCATTGCCCAAGGTGATTTTGTTGTTGGGGCATAGGTAACCATGCATCGGGATCCTGATAAGGAGGTGGCATCTGATTCAGAGGGGGGGCATTCATCTAGCCACATTGAAGCTGATTGTTCATATTATTCCAATAATTAAGTGTTGTAGGAGATAATTGAGAGTTTGTACCTTGACCTCATGGCTTCTATTGTCTCCTCTGTGTAATTAGATAGGCAGCCTCTGCTTCCTCATTAGTCACCTTCATTGATGCTTTACACTTGGTAAGGAGGGACATTTGTCAGTGGGATGATCCAATTCACAGATAAGACATACATGAACATTGTTCAGTGGGCACTCCCTTTTTGGATGTTTGTCTCTGCACATCGGACAGAAAATGAACAATGCCTTTTATGCTTCTTCTTATTTCTGTTTAATCTGCGGAGTATCAATTTGTGAAGAAAAATAATTTATCATCTCTGTTTTGAAATCTTCTAACATATTACCTATTTTTTCTCTGGTTGCCCCTCCATTGGCTGATTTCTGTACCCTTGAAAAAGTGGTATCCCTGGTAGCTGACTTATTCCTTGTAGATCCTCGAGAGCATCTTTTATAGAGATTTACAATGTCATCATAGGATTCCTTAGATATATCTTTCTTGCCCAGCATATTCAACATATCTAAACAATCATCTCTAACTCCTTTTAGCAAAATAGTTTTCATAATGTCCTTACTTACCTCTGGATGTCCAGACCTCTGTAGATTATACCAGATTCGCTCCAAAAAATCTTCAAGGGTCTCGTCCTCCTTCTAAGACATTTGAACAATTCCTCTCTTCGTTGCCTTGTTCGATAGTAGTCTTGGTACTTGTTCAGGAAAAGATGCCTCATTTGTCCCCATGTTGAAATATTCTCTCCTCCAAGGCCCATGAGCCATCTTAACGCATTACCCTTCAATGTAGCTGGAAACAATTTAAGCTTCTGCACAGTGGTAGTGTAGTCATAGCTTCTGCACAGAATATCAAATTCAAACAGAAACTCATCTGGATCCTCTGTAGATAATCCATGAAAATTTGACAGAGTTGAGAGAGGTATGTTTTTCATAGGAGCCATCCCTCGTGTGGGAATATCAGAAATAGGAAAGACTAGGGTAGAGATTGTATTTTCATCATTTGCCTGATCTTCATTGTTTGGTGGAATCTCACGATGGAACTCTTCTTCATTGTCCCCTTGATTTTCCATATGTTCTCTTTCTCACCACTCAATATGGACAACGTCCCACTCTTCTTTAGTGACTATCTGTCTGTTGATACGATAAACCACTTCTTCTGGATTTTCCCTGTTCCACACTACACTTCCTTGATCTTCAATATTCTCTAGTGTTGCTTGTTGATTTGTTGGTGACAAATCTTCATCTTCAGCCCCTGATAAAAATGATGTCTCAAAATGGGGTAATTCTGATGACTGAGGAATATGTCTTCTTGGAGGATTTGAAGGGTGAAAGATAGATACTGAAGAAGAATCTGCTCTGGCTATAATCTCATCAACAAAGGTTGGCCTTCCCAGTGCAGGGTTCCTTCCTCCATGTCCTCTGGTACCTGTAGGGTTATTATTTTTGGGGATACGTCCTCTTGTTCTTTGATTCATGCAGACTAATCATTCCTAAGAAAATAAAACTAATGTGCTTACAAGAATCTCTAATTATCTTCCTCGACAACGGTGCCAAAATGTTGGGCACTTTAATTGTCTAAATAAATAGATAATTAAGGTGTTCAATATAAATTGTCAAACCCAAGGAAGTTTTGTTATTGCAAGGTAATTGTGCATAGTCTATGCTAGATTGATGAAAGAAAACACTAATCATGTTGTAGTATTGAAAGAAACAAAGTTTTGAAAAATGAACATTAACACAAGTTGTCGATACAGCTGGAGTTCTATTCTACTATTGCAGAATTGGGATCTAAATTGTTGAGTGTATAAGAATCCTAGATTATCTGTTTTATTCTAATTTTCTATTTTATTCTTGCAGAAGGGAACTCTGTGCTAATTGCCAAAAATAAATCTATTTTAATTGCAGGAAGGAAATTCACACTTCTAATTACTTTTACTTGAAAGCAGAGTTTTACTTAGTGCAGAAATATGATTCTCCAGCAATATACAACACTTGATTTCTAATTCTCATGAGACACACTGATGCACATTTGACAAGAAGGAACTGCACTGTAACAACAATTGTACTCTTAAGAATGCTTAACAGATTAATAACACAAATAAGAGTAACTAAGTTAAGACTCAAAACATCAAAACAGAGGGGAGTCTGTGAGGAAGGTGGGCCTTTCCTTCTCACTGAATCCACTCGAAAATAAGCTACATTAGGTTAAAGAAACTCAATGCACTTCTTTATTGATTTGAAAAAGGGTTCAGATACAATATGCTATTTCTTCACTCTCTGTTCCACAGCTATATTTTGGTCCCAATGATTACAAAAGGTCCTCTATTTAAAGTCAGAGTCATTTAGTTCAAAATGGACTCAGAATAGCCTTGAGAATCCCAGATTCTCAAGCTGTTCGTAAGATACAAGAGATCTGTCATATTCACCAAATATGGAGAAGGAATCAACGTGAGCCAAAATGTGTAACAACAGAGGATCATTCTTCAGGATTTGGCTTTCAGGATCGATGGCCATATGTTGCAGTGAGTGTAACAACTTTTAGGATTGGTGCACATATGTTGCAGTCGGTGTGACAACTTCCAGGATCAGTGGACGTCTGTGGCAGCAAGTATGACAACTTCCAGAAAGGGTGCGCAGTCGTGTAACAACATGCAAGATTAGTGCATAGCTGTAAGAATTGGTGTAACAACAATGATCTTTCTTCAAGGCTTGCCTGTTCTACACATTTTGATAATTAGTTGCACATTTTTGGGTAAAATATGAGAAATACTACCAATCAAACGTGTTAAGTGAATAAGAATATCAAAGCAAGATTAATGACTCATACCTTGGGAAAAAGGGTCTTGGCAGCATTAAAGTAGGCATTTAGCATAGAAATGATAAGGTTGAAAGGGTAAAAGATATAGTGAAAAAGGGACATTTTTGGGTCCTAACAGGTACCATTGTTCATTTTGTGTGGAAATAACTCTAGAGAGTGTGAATTTTTATCTTAGCATGGTAGAGGTTGATCTATTGTTGGAAATAGAAGCATAATCTCAGCTTTGATCATCTCGATAGATTCAATTTAGTTGGATATTAATGTGCAAAGGAGTTGAACCAACAGTAAAGCTCTCGGTGACAGAGTGTTTAATGGATCTTTTTTTTATTAGCATAATTACTATTGTGTTGTTAGCTAGTTGATGTGTGAAGGTTATACCAGAGAGAAAGCCCATACCTCTAATCCTAAAGAGTAGTTGCACTTAGAACTGAACTGAGAACAAATGCCTTGTAAACATTCAGAGAACAAATATCTCTACATAAGTTAGAGAAACAAAGATTATGAAGTTAATTATGCAAAGTATCCATGTCGGTGAACCAAGTGGGCAATAATTCCCTCGTTTACAAATCAGTGGTGGAGACTAGGGTTTTAACAAAGATGGAGTATTCGTCCAAGTAATTTTAAAAAAATTCAAAGTTTTCTTCATACATAACTATTGTTATGTTCTTTGGCTAGGGTTTCCTCAGGTCCACAGTAACCCTAAAACCACCATCTATATTGATGATGTCGATATGGCTTAGTATATATTGCAAAAACTTAAAAAATATCTACTCCAACCACCTCAACTCATTCTATATACAAATGGTGTTTATGTGTTTTGGTGGTTGCCTCCTTTGCAACCCCAATATCTTTACACAAATTATAGATTAGAGATATTATGTGGGGTCGGTCATTGAATCTACTGAGATGCAATTGCAAACATGATGATCACCTAAGGATTCATTTTCTATTTTTGAAGTTACAATTATTTACGCGATCACTTGAAGATTTGTTTGTGTTTATAGGATGCACAAATTAATTTGGAGAAATTGGTGGAAGTGTGGAGTGAAGAAGGATTGATAAATGGATGTGGGGCACAAATACATAGATGGACTCGCCATGCTGAAGAATCCTACAATTGAGGCTATTGATTCCACACATTCTAAAGGCACATGACTTTTGAATAAAATGCAATACCTAGTAAGAAGGCATAGTCACGGCCGAGCTAGAGGTTCCATCAAAATCCTAATCCTTATTTGGGGTTATATGTATATATATTATAATTAAAATACAATATTTTATTAAATGAGAAAATTACATATTCATTTTAAATTTTAAATTGGAATTTATAAAGTATTAAAGGAAATGCATTTTAATGTAAGATTTAAGATTTATTAAGTGTTAAAACCATGTTTAAAAAATATAGTCAATGTTTTTTTAATGTTTTAAAATTTTTTTAACTTACATTTTTTTTAATTATTAAAGTTGTCTTTTTTCCATCTTAAAATTAAAGATATCTATTTTTTTAAACCATTACATAGAAACCATCTTATGATTTTTTCATCTCGGTAACTTGAATGAAGAAAAAACAAATCAAATTTCATATCAAATCTCAAAAAACAAAATGCAAAGAAAATTAGTATGGATTTTTTTTGGTACTTAACTACAATATTGTTATTAGGTATTAGAGTTTATATGTATGAGTTATTATGTGTGTATGCTCAAATCTTTGTAATAATGTGATATTTTTAAAAACACCATTTTTATGAATACAATAAAGAAAATAAATTAGTATGGTTTTTTTTTAATTAACTACAATACGATATTTTTATTAGGTATTAGAGTTTATATCTATGATTTATTTTGTGTGTATGTTCATGATCTTTGTAATAATGTGATATTTTTAAAAACACTATTTTTATGAATACAAATTTAATCTCATGTGATTGTGTCCATGAGAAACAACAATTGAATACATTTATATTGTGGATATTTTGCATTTTCTTCTATTATCGTAAAATCTCATATCCTTTCTTTATTAGTCATATAGCTTTAAGTTAGGTTTTTTTTTTATTGGAATAAAAAGAGAGGTTTAGGCTTTGAATTTACTAGTTTGACTAAATATTGCATCCTTGTTTTTCATAAAATAAATCAAGTATCTAAGAAAGGAATCATCAATAAAATAAATATAATATAGGTTACATTTAAAAGAAGAGGAATACATAGTCACTTATACATCAGAGTGTATCTCTCAAGAACATTTCTCAATCTTTATTCGTTGGATGGAAAAGCGATTTTATAATTCTTAGCAAATAAATATAATATAGGTTACATTTAAAAGAAGAGGAATACATAGTCACTTATACATCAGAGTGCATCCCTCAAGAACATTTCTCAATCTTTATTCGTTGGATGGAAAAGCGATTTTAGAATTCTTAGCAAGAGCGCATCCTTTGTAGACTCATATCTTCCATATCTTTAAATATGGAAATCCTTGAACCATGTCTTTCCAAAGAGGGAGAGCTTCATATTGTGACTAAGATGCTTATGGCACAACCTGAACAAATGACCACCATAATGCACTAGTGCCTCATGTTCTGCAGTATCAACAATGAGCCTATAAAGGCCTCCTTCACATATTCCTTTGGCCAAAATTCGAGAAAGTTCTTGGCTACAATCTTTAATTTCTAAAGCATTATTGATCATTAAACTTAATTATACACTTCATATATATAATAGATAGCATGGAAAGGATATTCTTTATTAATCATATAAAAGAAAGGAATATCATGCAAATTGATAACATTATGTGAAGGCATCATGAAGGACATTGTATCATATGTAGTATCAACACCCAAGTTCTTTTGTATGCTCACATGTTGTTCTTGAAACTTTCTGATTTTTTTCTTTTTGAATGTCATAGGCAACAACACTCCTTTATCCACATATCAACCAACACCAAAAGTGGTATGGATAGAAAAGAATTAAACCATATAGAAGGTTGATTCAAGCTTGGATTCCAAATAATCCGCTCTAGATGAAGTATATTGAATCCCTGTAAATTGTTTATGTTGTTGCACACATTTTCCTTTTCTATTTTTGGACAATGATTAGAAAATTTCACATTCAGCGTGATACTTGTAACATGTCACATTACTCCAATCCTTAGTATCATGATATAAAGAATATATCTCCTCCTACTCACTCTTCACATGTCACGTTTTTTTTTCCCCATGACTCCAGTCCTTAGTACTATGATCTAAAGAAGATATCTCCTCCTTCTCACTCTTCACGGGTCACTTTTTCTTTCCCCCTTCCCACACCTTCTCGATAAGTACATGGTCTTGATCCTCTTCTATTCACACTAACATTGTTTCATGTCTTGTTTCTTATTGAACATAGATGCCCCAAATCTTATGATAATTTGGAGGTCTTCTAAAGAACATGTATCCTCAACAAAGGATTCCCAAACATGAAAGAAACCATTTAGTGCAATAGGCATTAATTCATATTCTTCAATCTTCATACCAATAACACAAAGCTAACCTTTGAGCTCAATCATCTTCATGAGATAACTTGCAATGGTGTTTGAATTATTCACATGCATGTTTGGGTAAGCTAGAGCATCTTCCTAGAAATAATGACACTATGATATAGAGTTGTTAATGCAACAAACATTCCCTTTGTTGATTTCCATAGGATGTGAAGGAATCAACTTGTCCTTTACAGAGTCCAAAAAAAGCATCTTCTCCTTAGCAACCCTATTCTTGTAGTACTGACATAACTATTGAAGATCGGTAGGAAATATAAATTTTCCCTCCAATATGTTCCAAAGATCAATCTCCTCCATAAGTATCTACACCCTGCACTTCCAAGGGGTGAAATTGGATGCTCCTTTTAACTAGCCATGCTCTCTAAGACTTAACATTCTGAAGTTCACCATTCTTTCAATCCCTTGAGCCCAAATCAAACAAAAACAAATTTAGAAACAATTATCAACTTTTCATGGGTTCAATTCACCCTTCATGGGCATAAACAATTGTTCAACCTCTCACATGTCCTTTTTCCTTAGTGATGGATCACTCCAATCACTAGAGCTTCTTGCACATCACACCTGTTGAAATCCTATGTTGTCAAGTCCCTCTTATGGGTAGTTTCCTTCTACATTCACTATACAAAAGAATTTTTGAAATACAACTCTAATACCATGTTAATATTTCAATTCATGATAGCAAATCCACACTCAAAGATTTTACCCTACAATTGAAACTGGAAATGTAAAGAAGCATCAATCAAAACTCCATTTTTTCGAAAACTAAAATCATAAGAATTGTGATAAGCACAAGATGTTATTACTATATAACACGATATGTGTATAAAATTATATGTTTGATACTGATTTAATGATGATTTTAGAAGAACTCATGATGGTATATATAAATACATTGATGGGTCACAAGTGAAAATGAATAATCAAGGGTGATAAATCAAGTGCATATTATTATGATTATTATACTACATTACACTTTTTATATAGTTTATATTCATTACATTGCCTTCTCCTTCAAAAATGCTTGGTCCTTAAAGCATTGGTAAGGATAGGTGTTGTTGTCTAAAATCTTCTTTCTCCCATGAGGCATATTCCTGAACTAAATTTCTCCATTTGATGAGATAATGAGTTATCATTCTATATCTGAGCCTTTTGGGGGGTGATTAGGATACCTTATAGTTCTAGAATCATCCCGCATTATTCATGTAGCATGGGAAGTTGAAATTGTACCTTGTGGTGTTGTCCTATCATCTTCTTAAGATAGGAAATATGGAATACAATACAGATACGACTCATCTAGTGGTTTCAAGGCATATGCTACTAGACTATTTTTTTTATAATTTGACATGGACCATAAAATTTGGGGGGAAATTTATTCTTTCTATGTTCTTATAAGGATAGTTACTCATATGGTTGAAGTTTACAAATAACCAATCACCTTCTTCCAACTCCCTTTCTGATATATGATTATTTACTTGTTGTTTTATTCGATTGTGTGCATTCAATAGGTTTCCTTTTAATATTTTAATAGTCTTACGGGTTTCCTTCAAATTTGTTCTTGATTGTTGGCACTTTTACATATGCTAGCTCAAAATCCTTCCATCTTGGTGGCTCATAATCGTATAGGGCCTTGAAAGGTATCATCTCAGTGTATGTATAATGAGTGGAGTTATACCACCATTCAACTAAATGTAACCAATGTAACCATTTGTTTTGTTTATCGGTATTGAAACAACATAGATATATTTCAATGGATTTATTGACCATCTATTTGAGGTGTTAAGATGAACTCATATTGAGAGATACTTTGCTTTATTTACATATTTATTCTCAAAAGTTGATTTTAAATTTGTAACCTTAAAGAAACTATGTAATTTATAACCAAATTTATAAAAGGTTTATGTAATTTGTTTTATGTTATCTTAATGCCCATAAAGTAGACATATTTAACATATTTTGTTAATCAATCCACTATGACAAAAAAAATAAAAAAATCCTACCTTTTACACAATGATAGCCATTCAATAAAGTCAATGGAAATTTATTCCCATTTATGATCTAATCTAGAATACGTAGAGGGTGGACTAATGCAAGTTGTGGAAGATTTTAATTTTTATTTCTTTGATATGTGGTACATTCCCCTACATATTTTTGTATTTTTTTAAATGCAACCTTTCCAATAAAATGCTTGATGTGTATTGTTGTAGGTTTCTTAAAATCCTACATATCATATAGCTATAGCTAGAGTCACGGGCTTGTCTTAATGCCCTTATTTTGAACTTTGAATATGCTGGTAGGTATATTCTTCCCGTGTACCATATCATATCATTCTTTTGTAAGAATTTTGGATTTCCAGTGATTGTTGATTATGTTGTTTGTATTTGAGTCTTTGGCATACTCATATCAAATCTCATCTAAACAAGATATTATCTCAAATATCACATAAACAAGATTGAAATTGCAGAAGAAGATATATCATCTTTTCATGATAATGTATATGCAACTATACTGTCTTTTTTATGTACTATTTTAATATCTCATGTCACTATATCTCCTATATCCATTTCTATTGCTCAATTGTTAAATTTCTCTATTGTAGTAAATATTGAAGACTATATGATTAATATTGATTAGGAAATTACCACCCAAAATATGTTTGTTGTTTTTCAATTCCATGTATGATAGCTAGCATTTTCTCATTGTGAGTGGATATCAAGTATTCTTTTTGGTTGAGTTTTATAATTTCAAAGGCTATTGGTCACCTATTGGTTACCCATGTTGCACTTACATAATGTCAATTACAAATATTGAAGCAACACACTCCACTATGAATGGTTTTGACAAGTTGGGAGTGGCCAAGACTAGAGTGGTTGTCATAATAATTTTCAATGATTCAAAGTAATCTTCCATTTTTTTATTTTATTGAAATTATTTTTTCTTTAACATGTTTTAGAGTCGGGATATTATATGTGCATATTTTTTTATAAACATTTCGTAGTATTATATTAGTCCCCAAAACACAATTTTGAGATGTTTTCTGATTTTTCTTTTCCATAATTTCTTGGATTTTACTAGGATTAACCTTGACGCCTTTTGTGATGATGTGACCTAGGTATTCTACCCTCCTCTTTACCAAAAGTAAACATTAACATTTTAGCATAAAATTGGTTTTCTTCTAATATGGTCAATACATGTTCAATGTATTTGAGACGTTCCTTCCATGTTTTGTTGTAGATGAGGACACAATAAAAAATATCAATACAAACTTCCATAAGTAGGGTTGAAAACATTCATTCATGGCAGCTTGAAATGTTGTAAAGAGATTGGTTAAATTGAACGACATTACTTTAAAATCATAACGTCCTCCATGAGTATTGGAAGTTGTTTTTTCAATATCTTCTGATCATATCCTGACAGGATAGTACCTTGATCTTATGTCTAGTTTTGAAAAATGTGTTGCCCCTTGTAATTTTCCAAGTATTTAATTTATAAAGGAGTAAGAATTTTATTAGTTATTATGAATTTTTTTCAATCTGCAATAGTTAATGCATTCCCTAAGATAAATCTTATTTTTTTTACTAGTATCATTGGAGCAACATAAGCTTATGATTTATGTGATAACTCCACATCCTAATAGGTCTTGAATTACCCTTTCAATTTTTGTTTTATGATCATGGTGTGGATATCTATACGGATTAACCGTAATAGGATATGAATAAGGTTTTGCCTCAATACCATATTCAATATCTCTTCATGATGGTAGCTTCATAGGTATATACTTAAATATTTTTCTATGTTTCTCAATAATTCCTGGTATTTCTAGCATTTGTGACCCTCTTAGTTCAGTGGGTAGAGTTTTTATTGGACAAAACTACACCATATATGTTGGATATCCTTTCCAAATTAGTTTCTCCATTTGATGGGATAGGATGTTTTTGTGGGGGTTGGTTAGAATCCATATAATTTTTATATCTCTCTATCCCATTTGAACTTGATAAAGTGTTTTTGGTGATTTATAACATGAATTCCCATGGTTTGAAACCTCTCTGCTCATAGTAACATATCAACACCTCCTAATGGCATTGCACAATATTTTGTTCTAAGTTGAAATTTTTTATTTGTAGTTGAACCCTATGGCATCTGTAACCTATGCACCTGATTTTATTTCCATTTGCATCCATTAGTTTCATATTTGGAGTTGGGTGGAGTTTTAAAAATTCTACAACGTTGATATTGATAAAGTTGGGTACTTCTCGAGTTTATCGCAGTTGTAACATTGTTTTTATTGACATGCCCTTTTAATTTCAAAGTTCATGGCTAGGCCATACCTATAATAGTTGCAAGTGATATTTTTGGTGTTATGTGTTGGTTATCTCTTCTTCTACACCATCTGAGTTATTGAACCAAGGTTCATATCTTTCAGGTTTCCAACAAATCCTCTAAAACTATCGGCCTTCCTGGTGAACCAAAAGGCAACACAACACACAGAATGCACTGCATAGTCTCACCCGACATAGATTTAATGGGTGGCTGCAAGATTGAGGTTTTTACAACCTAGGATTGAGTATCACATATGAGAACTTGCCCATTGAACCATTATTAGAACTGGTAAATGTAGCATACTATTATTCACGATTATGCAGTACTTTCAGTAGCTTATTCCCTCAGTATCGTGAACAGTATTTAAACAAGAAATATAATAATTCATTCATTCATCAAGCATAACAAATCACTACTGAAAAGAGGATAAAGATAGGAATGCATTCATCACATTACATAGATATTACCGTGGTTCACCCCCTCCTGGGCTACGTCCACAAAGATTTGGCTCTTGGATCTCTTTTATTATGATAGTTTTGTATCTACGTGTCGTGCGCTTACAACTCTCCTCAGATGGGTAAGATCTATATGAGGCGAACTAGATTGCACCAGGATCCTTAGCCTGCGATCTAATCCTCAAGATCTACCTTCTCTCGTCTCCTCTAGCTCAACAGCTTACAAAACAGTTCACACAACAAAATGTAAACTTGATTACTAACTAAGTCGGAACTGTTAATATTATGGTAGCTGCGGGAGGTATTTACCTCTACATGTGAACCTGACGAGAATAAAAGACTCCGGGAAGCAAGAGAAACCCTAATGAGTTGGCTAATAACCCTAGAAGCCTTGTCGACTCAAGAAGAAAATTTATATTAGGCTATTAGCCTCCAAGAGAAGAAGTCGGTCATAATTAATAATAATATACTGAATAGACACATACCCAGAAAGAGAAGTCGGCCCCAGTAAACTGGCAGGATTACTATAAATACAGGGCGCCAGTTCTCATTTGACACATCTCAGCAGTTGCAGACAGAGCCAATTCTGTGCAGCAGTTTCCAAGTTGGTGCGCACTGCAGTTGCAGTTGGTGCGCAGGTTTGGAGGAGGGTTGCAGGTGCAGCTGCAGCAGCAGCTAGTTTCAGTATTGGCTTGGATATCTCTTGGCTAGGGTTTGGGACTATCTGATCAACTTTTGTGATGCGCTATCCTTGGGGATTGATGCACTGCTCCTTGTTTGGCTATCTAGCCTAGGGTTTTCTTCCGGAGGAATTCTCAGTCAAGGTTAAGGTGCTCGGAGGGAGGCTTCGGCCTGTGGTTGGGTGACGAGGGTATCGTCAATGCTAAAATGAGCACACCATCTTCTATATTTTAAC
>SNQJ01S0095601.1:32742-56953 GCA_010110895.2 Picea sitchensis
CTTGCAAGCAGTCCTGAAAAGACTGTTTCTCTGCGCTGAATTCTCCACCTCCTTCTTTGGCATTAAGAGAACCTTTCGCATCATCAATGATCTTCCGCCTTCAGTGTCTTCCACCTCAGAATCTCGCCTTTGTGCCTCGACGATGTGAGTTTCTCCAGTTTCTTTCTTTTTCTCTGGACACTCGTAAGACTTGTGTCCATTCTTTCCGCATGTGAAGCATGTGATTACTCCACCTCTTCCTCTTCCTCTACCTCTAGTACAAGGAAAAGTGTTGTTGTCAGCATAATATCCTCTCTACTTAGTATGTTGTCCTCTTTGTTCAACATATCTCCCTCGCTGTGAGGTTCCATCTCTCTTTGTCCGTACCTGAGGTTTCTTCCAGTTGTCCCTGGGCTTCTGGGTTCTTTCCTGGGCAACTGATTTGCCTCTGGGTTGACTTCTGCCTCTTCCCCTCTGACTCTGCTTTCGGCTCAGCTTCTCTTCAGCTTTCAGAGCCATATGATAAGCATCTTCTATCATTCGGATGGTTACCATACTCATTTCATCCTGAATCTCATATCTTAGGCCATTCATATACCTGGCCACTTTTTCGTCATTGCTTTCATGATGACCTGCCCTGATATTCAACCTGTAAAATTCCTTAGTATATTCCTTCACTGTCATAAGCTTCTGTCTTAGGTTCTGCATCCTCCTGAACAGATAAATTTGATAGTCCCTGGGAATGAATTTTGCCTTCATCTTTGCAATCATCTTGTCCCAGCTCTTAATTTTCTGCTTGCCTTGGCAACGCCTATCCGCTTGTAGTTCATCCCACCACAAGGCTACATGCCCTATTAATCTCGTGATGGCATGCCTGAATTTCTTGTCCTCTTCGATATCTTTATAGTCAAAGTAGGCGTCTAGAGCTCTAATCCAGTCTAGAAGCTCTTCTACATCCAGATTTCCCTCATAAACTGGAATGTCCATCTTTGCCTTTGCACCCATTCTTGCAACAGCTTTAAGCAAGCGTTCATTTGCTACATCTTCTGTTGTGACTTCTTCTTCTCCATGTTCAGCATCACCTTCACTTTCGGACTCACTGATATCTCCTACATCAGCTGAGTGTCTTTGTCTTATCTCCATGTCCACAAGTCTAGTGCGTATGTTATGCAGATCTCTTTCTACTTATGGAATCTGCACCTACCTACCCCTTCCTCTAGACATTTCCCTTTCCTCCTCTAGATCGAGTGATTGTTTATCTCTTCTTCTCGGCGGCATGGTGAATTTTCTTCCTCCCTGATACAGAAAGCAAAGAATCTTTTCTAAGCTCTGATACCACTTGATTGCGTCTCTCCAGGCACCTACCTCAGCAGGTCCCGCGCCTGACCTCCCAGTCTTAAGGATCGTTCCAAATTACCCTCGAGTCAGAGTGGCTCCTTTGATTCTCCCCTAGAATCCTTATTAAGATCTTACCCATAGGTCTGTCCTACTCGTTACAGCCCTTAGGCCTGAGCGCTTCTCCGTTCTCGACAGAAAATAACAATCGGGTTTCGGGGTTTTCCAATCCCCGATGTCACCAACACTTGCTTCCTCGAATCCCCGATCTCTGATATCCCGATGCGCTTCCTTTTGGCTTCAGCCCCTCCTGGCTATGCCCCTAGTCCACATGACCCTACCTTATGTGACCACAATCCTATCTCTTATCGAGATTCGGGGTTTCGAGTGTCAATATGTATTGAGTCTCTTGTTCGTGGGATCCCTGATTTCCCAACTCTCGATTTCTCGATAATTGACTTTTCCTTTCGGGGAATTTCCCAAAGGCTTCGATCTCGCCCACGCATCCTCAAGAATGGACGGTCCTCGCAGCTCCTCGCTAATTCGAGATTCGCGATTTCAAATGCTCCAGTTGCCTTGTCTTCAGGATTCGCGAAACACCGAATCTCGATACAGCGATTTGGCTTCCCTGTTGGGATTTCCCCCGATAGCCTCGATTGTCGCCACACGTCCCTTAAAGATGAACGGCCCTGATACGCTCTCGGGCCTCTGCGACTTCAAATCCTTGATGTATCGTTCTGACGAAGTGACGTCAATTGGGTCCCACACGACGCTCTCCTCTTTGTCAGAGAATCAGAATTCGCGATTCCAAGTTGTAAGAGTATCCTGTCCTCAGGACCTCCGATACGCCGAACTCCAACTTCGTCAGATCTTCCGACACGCGTCCCAGATGATGGAAGGTTCATATCAAACCTCGAACTTCACCCCAGACACAAAGTCTAACCACTTCACTTGTATGAACCCCGATGACCAAATCCCCGATGCCTTCTCAGGGTTTTTCCTCTGCTCACGAGGACTTAAATCATGTGCAACTCCTGTCGAATCGGACGGTTGACGGGTAACTGGGTGATGAGCCGATGACTCACGACCTCTGGAACTTGAACTCTGAATGCATCCGTAACCTTCCCGCTCCTTTGGTTGATCTGACGGCTGGCGGGATTTCGCAAATCCTTTCCACGAGATCCTGACCGTCTGTTCTCTCCTTTGTGAGTCTGTGCGTGAATCAAGCGTTCCCCCTTCGTACAAATCACGATGCCTCCTAAAAACTTCCAGTCGTAACTCCCCTGCACTGTTCTTCAACTACTTGAAGGCCTTATCCTTCCTGATCTTTCTCACGACTATGAGTCTTAGAGAATATTTTGTCTTGCGCGCACTCCTTGCGGCAACTTTCAGACACTTTCCAAGTGTTGGAATTTTCTTCAACTCTGCGCACAACTGTAGCAGTAGTCTTCCAAATGCTTGCTCAGGTTCGCAACCCTGAGGCTTTCCCTCACCTGCGCACTCCTTGCATGGCTCCTGTGCCCCGGATACACTTTTTGGGTGAATGAGGACAAAAGTTAAACTATCTAAGCCTTCTATCAACGCACTCCTTGCGGACACCTTCAACTGCACTCCTTGCAGGAATTCTTGCTCAGATAGAGAAATGGTTGAAACTCATTCCACTTCCTCTCAGAATTCAATCTCAATACATGAAATCATATACACAGCATAACAAAAAATGCATAACAGGAAGCAAACACCTATGAGCATATCAATCAACATACATACACAGAGAATAACACAACGCCATGAATTTGAATCAATTTCCTTCTATTAATTCAAGACCTGTACATGGGTGTTCTTACACAGTTCTCTGCTTCTCTCCTGTGTTCTTCATACACAAGTGCTCATAATAATGTTACAATACACAATGAGGGTGTCTATATCTCGTTTCCCTCTTGCGCTCTCAAACTGTCTAATCTAGAATTAAAATCCTATCTACCTACATTAACTATATTAAATACCTCCTACCTACTAAGGACGAGAGCGTATGGCTCAAGGTCTTGATTACATTTACAAGTGCGTCTCATCTTAATGGCTTCATTTAAGATGGTGCATCAATTCCCAAGGTGATTTTAAAATTCGTGCTAGCTTGTCCAGCTGTCCACTTGCATTCCGCGCTGGCTCGCTTGACATGAGAGATGCTCCTACATCAATCAATCCTTCACATTCTTCTTGGGTCTGTGTTATCTGTGTCTTATATTCCTCTTCTTATGCCAGGACTTCTGCCACCCACTCTTGCAATGGTTCCATTTGAGCCTGATGCTCTTGTTTCTAGGTTTGCGCAGTGATTAGTTTTGCCTGCAATCTCTTCATGTCCTACGTCCCTTTAACACGTTCTATGATTGGTATTGTCTTCTTCTTCTACTTGAGCTCTTGGATCACGACGTTGATCCTTTATTCTTCCATGTCCCATTTGTGGACCTGTTGATCCTCCTGCAACCTAGTCCAATGTTGCGCTTCTTTATCAAACAAGTCAGCTGCTATGCTAACCTGCTGCTCTATATCCTACAACTGCATTTTTGCTTCCTACTTCCTTTTCTCCTTGACTGTTGGTGGAGTGGTTGGTATGAGATGTTCTCAGAGATCCTCAATCTCCTTCTTGTATTGATCAATCGCTTATGAAATCCAATCAATCTTGTTTGTTGCTGTGATTGCCTCACTTTGCGTGGCCTATGGGATCTTATCGTAAGTTCCTGCCACTTTTTGCTCCAATCCTTTTATGTGCTCCCTTTCCTCCTAGGTCTCATATTTATCATTCTCATATACTATTTCCAGTGTGTCCCGCTTCTTTGTTGCCGCTTAAATTCGATTAAGTATTTGCATGCACGAGACTATACCTTGAGGTTTATGCTCACTTGTAACCTATGTAGCGCTCTTGATGGTATCCTTTTCAACACAAGTTGGATTTGTCTTAAGTCCTTCAAGGGTGTCTGTCCCATAATTTCGTCCATGCGCAACATACTAGGGTCGATGTGGAATGTTATGTGTGGCTGCAGTATTGCCTGGACTGACTCTAGTTCTTCTTGCTGCACTCTTCCTTCTATCTCCAGTGCTGATGGTTCGATTACCCTATTGCTTGTTGTTGGCCCTTCCCCGATCTGCTTGATGAGCTGCCGCATGTCTGCCAACTCCTCTTGGATCTTGTCCTTGTGGCGTGTAGCATGGTCGAAGTCCTCGGATAGACAATCCTGGATCATTATGGTGATCATTTCCCCATCATCATTCGTGATCGTATATTCTGGCGGTGTTCATTGTGCCTTGATTTCTTGCATGCGCCTCCTGTCTGTGTGGCTAGCCTCTTGTTTCCCCTTGGTTCCTGTGTGTCGGGATTTGCTGCTCTCTCTTGCGTGAGCTCATCCTGTTGCTTCTTCTCCTTGGCTGACTACGTACTCTCCTTCTTCCCCTTCTGGGTCCCTGTATTATTTGGCCCTTCGTCTATCTATGTTTTCTTGCCTTGGCCCGTTCTTGGTCTCTTGGGCACTTGGATTTCTGGAGGAATATTTTCTCCTCGCTCTGCCTCTTCTTCTGATGTTCTTTCGAGTACTTCCTGGGTAATGGATAGGATTCTCCATTCATCATCCCATTCATTGATGACCATGTCAATGATGCCCTTGGTGATGCAGTAGTGCATCTGTAGCCACTGTTTATCTGGATCCCTCCTTACATGTATCCACATTGTGTGTCGTGTGGCCTGGAAGGTGTCAATGTCTGCATATCATGTGACAACTTCTGGTGTGATTCTCCATGTCTGGGAGATGGATTCCTATAGGTTGCATAGGTATCCTTTGAATATGGATTCGTTCATCATCTTGTGACTAGTTCTCGTTGTCGCCTTTAGCAGTGAATACCTCTTTCCCTGGTTCGGTTTGGGTCTAGTACAAAAAATTACGTACCTTGGTTCCCTCTAGCCCATAAAGGCTATGAGTATGATCAACCATGAGTAGTGAAACTTTGTTCCTAGATTTTGCACATCCTTTCATTCATCCAGGAATAAGTTCAAGAGGTACGACGCCCATCTCATTGAGGTGCCTTCTGTGCATCGAGCTGCGACTGCAACAACTCTAGCTGGGAATTCCTCCCTGCAAATACTTTCACTCCCAATTGTGTGGCTACATCATTGATCCTCTTGATGATGATCCCTCTTGTCGCCCTTTCGATGTCGTATGTCTTATTTATCTCTTCTACTAGATCTTTCTCCTTGGTTTTGTCATCCAGAAACAATGCGAGATCCATTCCTTGAATTGGTAACCCTGTTATGTTTGAAATAAGTTCAACGACTATGAGGATGGTTTTGTCCAACCATATATCCCCTCCATGTGTGATTTCTAGTAGCTATTTGATGCATGCGGTTTCTTGCTGACCTCTGCCAAAATGTGGTAAGTCCAACAGACCTAAAATTTCCATTTTCTATAGTCCAGTTGCCCACTGGAGTGGTTGCTCGATCGGTTCACCAACCCTATTTGTGCCCGTAGTATGGATAAAGACCCTCTTCACAAGTTCCAAAAACTTGGCTTCGTTTGCTACATCATGGTCATATTATTTTAGTTTCTCGATATGACCCAGTAGATCTGGTCCTAGCTGTACCCCCTCTAATATGCACAGTAGAAAAATTTCTGCTACAGGTTTCTTGTGAGGTGACCTGGGTATCTATATCTGGTCTTTCTTCATTGGTGGTGGCTGGCTTGAAGTTCCAGTGACTTTTAATTGTTCCTCTGTATACCATTTTGTCCAAGCCAAGACATCTTCACCCGTCTCTCTTTCTAAGTGGTCTGAGATGGTCATTTTAGACCCATTTGGCTCAATTGATGTTGTCGGCTTCGGCACCGTGCCATTAACTTTCAAAGATGCCTCTGTATGCTCTCGTTGCATCTCCTTTAGGGTTTTTGTCTCATGGTTCTGTGGCTCTTGCACCGCTGTTGGCGTATCTACATTCATGGCCTCTGTTGTTGGTTGTTGAATTTCCTCCAGTATCAGTGTGGATTGTATTGGTATCATCTCTAGGGATGGGATTTCGTCAACATTGATGATCTCTGGCGGCTGATGTTCACCTTCTTTGGCCTGTCCTTGTAACCTGGTTTGAAATCTGGTTTTCCTGGAGGTCTATATCTCTTCTGCTTGCTTAGGCGGTGCTATGGCGGTGAGTGTGAAGTGTCTGTTGAATTCAAATGGTCTCTGTGATCTTTATGAACTCACACTGTGCTCTTTAGCCTCTCTTTCTCTGCGTCTATTCTCTTTTCGTGAATAGACTATTGGCTCCCTCGCTCGTGTGTTGTATGGATTTCCCATTAAGCTTGTCGAGGATGCTTCCTTGATCATGGGTTTAATGCACCTTGATTACCGGTTCAATGCATCTTTGGCAGTTTCATACTTTCCATTACTCCTGATGTGCCATGTTTTGTTGGCACGTTTAATGTGGCATCCCATCGGTCCTTGTCATCCTTTAATTCTACCTAGTGTTGTATTTTCATCCTTCTTTTGGTTCCTCTTCTTTGTTCCCACTTGTTTCCCTTTGTATTGACCATTGTATTTCACCTCACCGAGGTTGTTTTTCTACTTTGCATGGCCTTTCTGCCATTGGTGTTGTGCGTCCTCTTTGGTTTTGTTTCCTTTTTGTTCTTTTTTTTTTACTGCGCGGTGGATGGTTGACTATCCTTGTACATCTTCAGTCGGATCCCATTGATCATCCCTCTGAGTTCTGTGCCTGATAAATCCCTTAATTGTACAACTCCTTCGTCTGTGATAGATTTTAATTCGTATGGTCCTAACCAATGCATTTTGAGCTTTCCTGGGTGCTGAAACAATTTGTTGTCGTACATCAGCACTAGATCTCCTTCCTTGAACATTTTCTTCTTGATGTGTCTATCGTGCCAAGCTTTGTCTATTTATTTCTGAACTTGTTGGTGGAATCCTGCCAAGATTTGGTCTTCCTCCATGGTCAGCAACTGGTTCAGTCTCTCTTGTACTGTGCCTCATTCTGTCATTTTTTTTATTGTTGCTACGCACAAGCTTGGTACAAAAAACTCTAATGGAACCACTGCTTCTTGGCCATAAACCATTTTAAATGGTGTGTGCCTTGTCAACTTTTTGCACATAGTCCTGTATGCCCATAATATTGTTGGTACTTTGAGGTCCCATTCATCCATGTTGATGTTACAAATATTCGTCAGCGTGTTCTCCAGAATTTTGTTGAAGGCTTCCACTATGCCATTTGCCTACGGATGATACGGTGTGCTCTTCTGGTGATGGAATTCAAATTCTTCGATCATAGCATTGATGGTACTGTTTATGAAGTGCGTGCCTCGGTCGCTCATCAAAATTCTTGGGCACCCAAATCTAGTGATTACTTGTTCAAATATAAAATGTGTTGTTGTTTCTGCACTACAATCCTTCACTAGTGTGGCTTCTGCCCATCTTGTTAAGTATTCTGTCGTGGTGATAATGTACCGAGCCCCTGTTCCTTTTGTTGGTGGGTTGATTGGTCCCACAAATTCCATTGCCCACTTTTCAAATGCCTGTAACGTTTCTTGTGGTTGTAATGGCATTTCGTCCCTTCTGTTGGATTTTCCTACCCTTTGACAAACATCGCATGTCTAACAGTACTCCTTCGAGTCTTTGTGAATCGTTGGCCACCAAAGTCCTGCGCGTAATACCTTATGCATGATATCTTTACCTGCATAATTCCCTCCTGCTATTCCCTCATGGGCTTCCACTAAAACTCGTGGTCTTTCGTTCTCTAACACGTATCTTTGCAAGATGTTATCTGCACCCATTTTGTATAGGTGTCCTGCAATTAGTTGATAGTCGACAACGCAGACTACTAGGTTTTTCTTCTGTGCAGTGCTATATTCTTGTGGCGCAGTACCTGTACTCAAGTACTGGATGATATCTACAAATTATTCATCAACAATTTGTACTGAGAATAACTCTACATCCAAAAAGTTATCTTCTAAGTTCCTAGGTTCTTTTCCATTTGTGACCCTTGAGAGGTGATCCGGTCTTGCGTTCAATTTTCCTAGCTTGACTATTACTTCAAAGTCAAGTTCTTGGAATAATAGTAACCATCGACAGATTCTCCCCCCCCAACATTGGCTTGTTGACTAGGCATTTCAGGGTTGAGCGATCTGTGAACGTCTTAAAGTGTTTTCCCAATAAGTAATTCCGAAACTTATGAAGTATGTAGACCATAGTTAGGCCTTCTCTTTCAGTCGTATTATAGTTATGTTCAGAGTCTGATAACTTTCTGGTTGAAAATGCTATCGAGTGATCCAAGTCTCTCACTCCTGGCTACGCTAAGATAGCTCCAATTGCTATCGTTGATGCATCTACATGGACGTGGAATGTCTTCTCCCAGTCTAGAAATACTAGTATCGACGCGGTGACCATCTTTTCTTTCAAGGTATCCAGACCGTGTTGACACTCGTTGTTCCACTGAAATTTAGTATTCTTTCTTAACAACTTTTATATCGGTGCAATGATATGCACATATGCTTTGATAAATTTCTTGTAATAACATGTGTGTCCCAATGTCGCTCTTACCTGGGGAACTGGTTTTGGTGGTGGTAAGTTAACAATGGCTGCGATCTTTGCAAGATCTACTATCAAACCTTGTTTTCATACTATATGACCTAATAATATCCCAAACGATGTTCCAAATATACATTTCTTTATGTTTAGTGATATCTGACACTGTCTACATCTTTCTAACATCAACCGTAAAACTTCCACATGATTTTTCAATAAACTATAGATTGTCCAATCATCCAGGTATACTTCGAGAAAGTGGTGGATGAATTCCTTAAACACAACAATGACTACTCTGGAAAATATTCCCGGTGCATTATTTAGTCCAAACGACATGACTGTGTATTGGTAAGATCCCCATTCAATCACAAACGTGGTCTTGTATCTATCCTCTTGTGCTATCTTAATCTGATGGTAGCCTGAGAATCCATCAATGAGTGAGTAAGCTTCATGTCCGCCCACGTTCTCTAACACTTCATCTGTGAATGGTGTAGGTAATGGATCGTGTAGGCATGCATTGTTCAACTTCCTTAAGTTGACGCATATCTTGATCCCTCCTTGATTCTTGTCCTAAACTACCATCGGACTTATCCATTATGATTTCTCAACCAGTTCTATGATTCCGACTTCGAGCATCCTGTCGATCTCAGCTTTGAATTTCTGTTTATATATTGGGTTCATCCTGTAGGGTCACTATCTAATAGGTATCGCTTCAGTTCTGAGTGGTATCTTGAATCTTCATCTCTCCTAATTCTCCTGTTGTACCCTTCATCTCTATGAAGGTTGTGGGAAACAAGTCGTTGTATTCGTGCAACAAATTTGTGATGCTTTCTATTGTTTTATCATCCCATTAGTCTCCAATGCTGGCCATTTTGGGATGCTCGGTTGTCCCAATGTTAACTTTATTTACTTTGATCGGTGCGGGAATGACTTCTGATTCTATAGGTGGGCCTTCCACATCTCTTTCGACTTTTTCTTCTTCAATCTGAATGTCGCGTGGATCGTCTTCGTCCAGTGCTTCCTCTTGTACATGATAGCATGAAAATAGTTCCTTAACTGTCTGTTTATTCTGTTGTTTCTCTTCTGTGATAACTTCTATATATGGTTTTGTGATAAATATTACTCCTCTTATATGTTTTAGAGATGCATCTATGTTGGGGTTTTCATGTTCGAATGAAAATGTGACGGTAAAATTCTGTTGCAATGCCATCCATGTCGTAGTTCCTTTGCGCAACTCTTGTTCTATATACCAGTTCACTAGTATGCCCTCTAGAGTGTGTATGAAGTGATGAGGCCATTCCTCTGGGGGTGTCATTTTCCATAGCATTCTACATGCCTCCACATGTTCTGTTGGTGCCCTGTGTCCATCTTACTTCTATTGTTTGTTGTTTTTATGTTCTGTGCCAAACCTTATGCGCATTAGCCTCTTACATTGGTACCAATCTGTGATGGTCTCCTTTTGCGCACCCCACCATATTGCAGGTGTGGCCTTGAGTGCTAAATAGAGTGCTAACAGTCTCTGGTTCTCTAACACTGCGTCTTCATACTATGTCAAGAATGTTTCCAAATCAATTATTTCGTGGAAACTAGGTGGTTCTTTGATTTATGTGCCTACCCATCTTACTGCGTGGTCTATTCTTGCACATCTTCTCGTGGATACTTTGTGTAGCCTTTGCTGCCAGTTTTCTAAACCAGTGTCTGAGTCTGTTTCACATGAAGTAATGCTCCTACAATTGAGTACCCCATCTATAGTTGGGTTTACGTAATCCTCATCATGCGCAATTGTTCTATATAACCGGTTGATTTCCTCTAGGTCTAGGCAAGTAGGTTCTACAAACATCTCCCCTTCGAATGGGTCTAATGGCGCAATGACCCTGTATTTTCCTGACTCAAATGTCATTTTCCTGGTCTTCAAATTGATTATGGCCTGGTTTTCAAACGCCCAATCTAGACCAAGCAACTCTAGGTAACGTGTTGTGTCGTCTACTATTTCAATGACTTCGAAATATTCTTTAGTGTGCACTCCATATAGGTCGATTGTCACTCCTTTCAGTCTACCTATTGGTAAGACTATGTGTTGGTTTGCCAATTTTAATTGAACATGTGAGTATCCTAATGTCGGCTCTCCCATGCACTGCCATGTCTTATTTGGTAATACATTAACTTCAGATCCTAGATATAGTATGATGTCTCCCATATTGAAATCCCCAATATTAGCATTCAGTCTAAACTCCCTACTTGTTCTTCTTCTCATGTGTAGGTGATTGACTGTCTTTGGTTCTATCTTTCCTTTCGTCTCAATGCTACATTTTTCTAGTATGTTTCGCAATATTTTCACAGATGATGGATCACTTATTACTTTTACACAGGATTGCAGAAAGCCTTTTATTGTACTTACTTGTCTCGTGGGTTGCATCCCGTAGGTATGGTCCAATGATGGCGGCACCTCGTATTCTGGTGCTTCCTTGTTATGCTATGCATTTGAAGTTGACACTATGTCCTCCTTCTGAAATCCTTGTCTGGCTTCTTCAAAGATCTCCTTTTCCTTCTGCACATTGAACTGCTTCCTTGGTTCAATGTTCTTCTTTACCCATTGATTTTGCATTGGTTCTTGTTGAATTGCGTCATTTCCTATTTTATCTCCTCCACAAGTAACGATATTGATGTTCTGTCATTCATCCCTTGCTTCGTCTGAGATCCACTGAATGTTCTGGTTGTTCTGGTTCCTCGTTTCCTGGATCTTTACTAGTAGTGTTGGACATTCTTCTATGTCATGATCTGATGCGTGACAATACATACAATTCGCTGGTGGAAGCAGAAATTCCCTTACATAATGTCTCAGTTGTTGACAATTGTGACATGTGAATGGTCCTCTACCTCATCCTCTACCTCCTCTGGCTAGTCCTCCTCCTCTATAGCCTGTTAGATCTCCTTGCGGCGCATTATACTGAGGTGCTTGACTATACTACGTGGTATTGTACTGAGGTTGTGCCATATGGTATTGCAGCTGTGCATTATTGTATGGTGGTTGCGTAGTATTATATTGTTGCTGCATAGTGTTGTATGGAGTTGGGACTTGATTAAACTGTGGTGTTGCTTGCCTAGGCATCATTTCTGCATGTACTCTATATGCATCTAATGTCCTTTCTCACATCATCTCCATAGTTCTACAATATTTGTCGGCATGGCCCACTGACTTGCAAAAGGTGCAATATGAGCTCTTTGGGACTGTCTGGCAATTTTTCATCATCGTTCAGTGATAGGGGTCGTGACCCGGTTTCTTGCAGATTTCGCACCATATTCCTCTTGGTGGTAACGGATTTGGCATTCATGTCTCCATATACTATGTGAATGTTGTACATTTGTTCTTGTGGTGTCCCTTTGTCATGCATGTGGTACACCAAATGACTTCTTGTTTGTCCTTATTCTTATTCTGGTTCATCTGAAACATTATATTCTTCAAATCCTCTTTCAGTTCTTCAATAGATGGGCTTGTCTGCTGGTACTAGTTTTATTCCAATTGCAAGGCTACCTGCAGAGCCTCTGCCTGTGTTTGAAATTTCTGTTGTCGTAAGGGGTATTTTAAGTGTGGGAGTAGTGAGTTGACAAACAGGTGCCGATGTTATATATCGGTCATGAGATATTTTATCTTTCCCTTCAGTCGCTTGAATCTTTGATCAATCTCGCATACAGACTCTCCTGGTTTCTGTCTTATTTCGATCATCTCATTCATGTATTGATCCTCTGAGCTTGGCTTATGGAACTCATTTATTAGTAACTTATTAATGTCTACCAGTGTCCTTGTCATCCCAGGGGCATTGTTTGTGTCCAGACTCATGTACCAGTCTAGTGCGTAGTCTCTTAGCGTAATAGCTAGCTGCACAAGTTTAGTATCTTTATCAATGATCTATTTTTCTTCCCAGATCTTTGCACAAATGAACAAATTTTTCTCAAGGTCTTCTGCTTCTTCTCCTCGGAATTATAGTAATCTGATGATGGGATCATGTCCTTCCATACTGAATGCTAAACTACTACCTCTGCACTGTGTAGATACCTGACTAGTGCTACCTAAACTAGCTCCTCCAATCGTTGTTCCTTGTATAGATGTACTTCCTACTGTCTGACTGCTTCTGAACTTCGGTTGTCTAAAATGTGGTGTTATTTTTGGTGTATTAGTTGCACATTGGTTTATGGGTTCCACACTGACATTAATAAGGATAGGATGGTTGTATTCTCCTCTCACTCTTGGACCTCTCGTCTTCCTCTCATATGTTGCACGTAGGATTTCCTCAATCTTCTCCATAACCCGAAGATCCTCTACCTCTTCCTCATCACTCACCAAGCCTTCCCTCGCGGTTATGTCTCTCTTCTTGGTATTCACCTTGTATTGGTAGGGTACTCCGCTATGCGTCTTTCCCATTGACACCAAGATCCACTTGATCTGGCCGTCATCCATCATGATTGGGTCCAAGGGTTCCTCCTTCTTTCCCTTATCCTTTCTTCCTTCCATTTCTCCTCTTTCTGCCAGTGCTTCCCCCCTTCCCCCATGCACGTAGGGAAGTTTAGTTGTATGATTCCATTTTCATGACACCTTTGTTATATAGAAGTATCTTAATAGAAGTATACAGTGATCGAATGTACCTTCCTTGAGGTCCGTGTAGAAATTATTTCTCCACTATGTTGTATGACTTCATTGTGTCAACTACAAACTCTGTTATAAACCCTGCCACAATGTTGTCAAGCCAAAAGTATATTGCGCAGGTGAACTTGTTGTTCACCTATTGTAACTTATCAAGTTGTACTGAGGTCCAATCTAACTATCGAATCTGGTTCTTCGTGTGGTTATCCTTCAACCTTAGTATCCACTCCTGCAATAGATGCAGAAAATCACAAAAAAAGACTTTGTGAAAATTAGTAAACACATATTTCTCAAGATATTTGTGAGGTGTTAATCTAGGGTTTTTGTTGTCTTTCTGTAAAAACTCTAGCTATTTTGTTCTCAACTAGCTTTCTATCTCTACCTTTGTGGGATTCCACGGTCTCAACATTCCTTTCTAATGGCTCATTGGTCTCTTACCTAACCTTTTCTTGATCCGCCTTCGACAAATGTTCGACTTATCTTATCTACTCAATCCTTTCTTGTTCCTACCAATGAAAAGGGAACCATTTGTTGGTTATCTCTTCTTCTATACTGTTTGATTTATTGACCCAGGGTTCATATCTTTCAGGTTTCCAACAAATCCTCTAAAACTATCGGCCCTCCTGGTAAACCAGAAGGCAACACAACACACAAAATGCATTGTGCAGTCTCACCCGAGATAGCTTTAATGGGTGGCTGCAAGACTCAGGTGTTTACAACCTAGGATTGAGTATTAGATATGAGAACTCACCCATTGAACCATTATTAGAACTGGTAAATGTAACATACTATTATTCACGATTATGCAGTACTTTCAACAGCTTGTTCCCTCATTATCGTGAACAACATTTAAATAAGAAATATAACAACTCATTCATTCATCAAGCATAACAAATCACTACTGAAAAGAGGATAAATATAAGCATGCATTCATCAAATTACACATATATTACTGTGGTTCACCCCCTCCTGAGCTACGTCCACAAAGATTTGGCGCTTGGCTCTCTTTTATTATGATAGTTCTATATCTACGTGTCGTGTGCTTACAACTCTCCTCATATGGGTAAGATATATATGAGGCGAACTAGATCTCACCAGGCTCCTCAGCCTGCGATCTAATCCTCAAGATCTACCTTCTCTCGTCTCCTCTAGCTCAACAACTTACAAAACAGTTCATACAACAAAATGTAAACCCGATTACTAACTAAGTCGAAACAATTACCAAATCCTTGAACAACAACAACTACTTATAATACCTCCATATTAGTATTTATACATCTTTGGATTTTCAACCATTACAATACATTACCAAAACCCTAACCCTACTGACGTTAGGTCTTCCTCTCGTGCGCGTGTTGTTCTTCCTTCCAGCTGTCTCTTTCCTTGTGCACGCTTTCTTACATGCGCGCGTGTTGTGCTCCCCTCCAGCTGTTGCTTCACTCTTTGCATGCTTTCTTTCCCCATGATCATCCTTCTTTCCACTTCGGACTGTTGCCAACATTATGTCACAAGTGTCCAACAAGCAAGGGTTTGAAGTAGAGTTTGCAAGTGTTTCCATTCATGTGTATTTTCATTGTCATCACCTTTGTCCAACATGCAATGGTTTGAAATAGATTTTCCAAGTATTTCCCATTCATATGTATTCTCATCATCATCACTATTTTGTTATAATTGAGTAGCCTTTACAAAAGAAATATTTTCTTAAATACCCTAGAACCTTTTAAAGTTCTCTATAAATATATCCCAATTATATGTACACATTATTGTCGAGGACTTCCAATGAATGTACCAATCGAATGATCTCAAGGTGCATGTATACCAATTTGTATCTTTGTAGTATTTAATGTTATGTATTTTGAATATTCTTTTTCTTTGTTTATCCATGCAATGCTTCACTTTTCATTTCCATCAAACTTTGATCACTCAATTTTTACCCTCAATGGATAATTGAACATTGATTGAATTGTGTTGGTTTGTGGTGGCATAGTATTGAGTGGGGATGTTAAAGAGTAAAATACATGGATTAGGTGAGGTTGTGCCTCCTTCATGTTGCAAGTTTGGTGGTATAGCAGGTGGGATAAATGATGATTCTGAATGGTTGGGAAAAAATGTTGTATATATGCAATTAATTCCTTATGGCTTTGTGTGATCTCTTACTAACTTCATTATGACTTTGTGTGATAATATTTTTTCATTCATTTATGATGTCTTGATTGAGTTCATTCCAATCTCATTTTGCATCCAGTTTATGTTGTTTGAATTCATCCTCCAAATTTTATTATTTTTTGTTTAAGTAAAAAATAGTCACCATTTTCCTTATTCCATTAGGAGGAGAAATTTTGGAATTGATTAATCCCCAACTTTTGTTAGTATGGACCAGTTGTACAAATCAGTTTTGATGAAATTGTATGAATTTGGGGAAATTGGTGGATGGTGTACGTATGGTTGTGTGACGCACGATTGTTCACATAAATTAGTGGATGTACATTGATGGAACATAATTTTGTGGTTTTATGAAAATTGGTGGTGAAATGTCTGGTTGTTCGCTAACTATACAAAGTTGGTAGTTGTACGAAATTAGAAGTTGTGTGGGTGGAAGTTGTATAGTAAAGAATATTGTTGCAATTTTGTACAATGATTGTACAAAATTCATTGCTAAGTGTGAGGTGGCTTGAGTGCAAAGAAGGTTTGTATAGTTTGTTGTGACCTAGTGCCAAATCATAGTTTTGATACCATTGTAATAAGCATAAGAGGATATTACATCGATAACAAAAAATGTATACAAAATTATATATAATAATGACTAAATGATGGCAATGTACAACTTGAGTGGGCCTAATGGTTAAGAAAACGTGTTACCTCCTAGAAGGTCATGGGTTTAAATCTAGAGAGGGGTAGGGTATGTAAAACTCCATATACTTTAGGAGTCAAATCGTACGCAAAGGGGGTCCCTTGTCCTACAAACAAGGGGGTATCATACACCAATTTGGTGTTTGTCTTGGATGTGACCTTAAAATTGAATTATTATTATTATTATTGCATAATACATTAACAAGTCATGAGTGAAAATGCATAATGAAGTGTTATAACCCAAGTGCTTATTATTATTATTTTTCCAAGGAAAACCTTGTGGGAATATCTGATAACTTCCTCACATTTAACGAATGCTACCCAGTTAAACTCATTAACATTGATTACAATGCAGTTAGCCAACCTAAGGTAATCAACCTTGAGACATATTAAATGAATCTCAAAGCACCTAACCACTTGAGCTATCCCATAGGTATAAATGATTGTTATTATTATTATTATACATTACACTTATTCTATAATTTATATTTATTACAATGATATAGATAAAAACTGTATACACTACATATCAAAACTTCAAATCAATCTGACATATGATGAAGTGTAGATATGAAAAATATTAAATCTGCAAATAAAAACTAACAAGCTATAAATCTATAATATCAATCACATAACTTCTCGATAATATTGAAATTTGAATATTTACAAAATGACTACTTGTTTGCTATAAAACCTCATCTCTTTTTATAGAATAAGAGAGAGGTTCATGTGTGCAAATATTCCTAAGAATAGAAAAGGGTAAATCCCTAAGTAATGTGCCAAGAATAGGTAAACACATGCCAACACATGACAAGAACACTCCATGTGTTGCACACATGACAAACCATGCCAAGCATTCTCCTCTAAATAATTCCTCAAGTAATTCCCCTCACATGTGCCAAGAATACGTAAACACGTCCCAACACACACTAATCATATTACTCTATGTGACGGCCACATGTCAACACATGCCAAGCACACTCCTGCATGATAATCACAATTTTCCATAGCTATTAGGTCATCATGGGTGTTAACCCATAAGAGAATCCATCACACCTCTTCAAAAAAAATCAAATCAATCACTATAGGCAAAGGAAAAATTTCCCTATGAACTATTAAGTTGACATGAGTTAGAACATGTGTTCAATAGTTGAACCTTGAAGTCCAATTAATAAATAAGACGGTTCCTAAAAATATCAAAACATAAGGAATTGTCTAAACATTCTATGTTTTGTTCATTTTAGTTGGAATCCAACGACATAAATCTAGATCAAATTGCGATTTTTTATTGTTTAAATTACATTTTTGAATGCATACATGGATTTAGTGTGTTGAAAAACCCTTGCACACTCGGATTATCGAGACTTAACCACTCAAATATGAAGATCCAATAATTTCTCACCAAATTTCGAGAAACACTTAACAAAAAATATCACCGGAAAAGGGCCAAAATGTAAAACGTTTAAACTACGGAAAAACATAATGTAGAAAAGATTTGGAGGAAGATTGCATTATGTGCGATGCATATGTATCACAACACATGGCATGTATGGTACAACACATTTTTTGTGGTCGACAATATAGTGAAGTTCGTCATCTGATGTGAATCATGGCATGTGGCACTCAAAAGATTAGTATTACTTATCAAGGTGAACCATATAACATTACGCTAACTTTCCAACAAGTCAATGCGATGTAACTATTGCCATGGATTATATAAATGTATTATAATATAATTTATTTATTATCTAATTCGATGTTGCAAACATAGTGTCGACGAATATATTGTCCAGGGTTGGGAAAACCACTTATCGGTAAGATTGCAAAAAAATTGGAAAACTTTAAAAAAAAATCATTTTTTTCAATTTTTTAAACATTTAAAGCTACACAACATCAAATAAATACAATGCCACATAATTGTGAAACATTTTGATAGATAAGATGTCTAGTGATACAACACACATCAATGTTGAATGTTTAGTCTTGACTCCTAAGCCTCAAAATATCATCACAAAATATAATAAATCTATCTCATCAACATCATGAGTCATCTACAATGAAATCAGATAAATAAACTAGTGATTCCCCCTGCCCCTTTTATAGGAAAAAGTAATGGATTTGCCAATGGATCTTCCTCTAGATGAAGAATTCCCTAGGGTTGGCACTGGACTCTAATGTCCTCTAGAAGAAGAAGAAGGAGAAGAAATAATCTTATGTCCTATGTTGGTGCTACTACTAAGTCCAACTCATTGCGTACGAGTCTATGAAGGTGGTGGCACACTCTCAATGTTAATAACCACCTTTATGTAAATGTGTCTACTCTAAGACATCCTCATCCTCTACCATACTCTCTCGCGCTACCTCCTCTCATGTCTTCTCATGCCAGACCTCTTAGTCTCAACCCTCCATGTCGTAGTGGTGTCAATCCCATCCAACAAAATGACCTCCATGTCAAGGGTTTTTTGAATTTGCCTCACCCATAATTGGAGATTGCAGTAGATGTAGACCATACCAATAAGGTGTTGGGATTCCAAATTGTATGAAGATCATAAATTATAAATTCTAATACATAATTTAGTGGGTGACGAGAAATAAAATTATAATTTATAATGAAATCAAAATTTAATTTTGAAATTTTTAACTTGTTGTGCTTCTTGGCATGTATATTTGCAAATAGACTCCAGTTGTGCTCGCATCCTGAAGAACTACATGTTTCTCTAAGCACCCAAATGCCATGTTTTTGTAAATTGGGTACTCTTGAGCCACAGTTTTTCCACCAAGTATATACAACAAATAAGAGAAACATAACAGAAGGCATTGAAAGTTAAAACAAAGGCAAAAGAGACATTGACATTTGAAATAAAATGAAGCTTTCCTAGCATTTTGATTTTCCTGTCTTAAGCAGCCATGTCAAATCCAAATTTTCCAAAAACCATCCTAGATAATTCCATTTCTTTAGAAATATCTACACATTCTTGCGGACTTGGCACCATCCTCTAAATACATGTGAGGAATCCATCTATAACATCAATATCAAATTTAAAACCATAAGAGTAAGAGAATGCAGGGTTAAGGTAGATCCCTATAGCATGAATGGAGTAATGTAGAGTATTTTTCCACCACTCATCAATCACCCTCCATATCAAAAGTCATTTCTCATCTCCCTTACCCCCCTTATCTTCATAATAAGAAAAAATGGATTCTTTGGCCCTATCCATGGCCTCATACAAGTATCTCACTACATGCTTGTCTCCATAAACCAGTTGAAGAACCTTTAGCAAAGGTTCATTAATGACACAAACCTCCTACCCAAAAACTCTCTCGATATGACATTATCCTGCATATGGCCTCCACCTCTGGTTTAGTGGTAAATGATTGAACATGCCACTCATATAAAAGGAACATTCTCTTAATTTCCCATATACAAGTCAAGAAAGACTAAAGAGATATAAATCTAGTGGAAAAACATGTGATTGCAAAATGCACCAACTCCCTTTTATTTGTGAATTGTCTCATCAAGCTAAGCACATATGATCCTAGTCTATTCAATAATATCCTTGATATAATCATTTTTGTCTATATCCTCTAAAATCAAATCAATGTAATGTGCAACACAAGGAGTCCAAAATAAGGCTCGATACCTCAACATAAGCAACCTGCTAGAAATGACATAATTAACAATGTTATCTATGATGACTTGGATAACATTATACATAACTATCTTTTTAATGAAACCATCCAACAACTCACATAGTAATGTTGTATCTTTAACATGTGTAGATGCTTCAACATTTTTAATACGCATTGTCCCTATAATACAACTAACCAAGAAAATAAGAAGGGTTGTGCCCTTCTAATCAACCCAACCATCTAACATCATGGTGCATCTAGTGATTTCTCATTATTCATTAATCTCATCCAATCTACAAGTGCAATTGATCTTTTCATTTTCAAGGATAGGCCCTCTCAACTTGTCATAGGAAACGACCTTGTACCCCAATCCAACAATAGCAACACCATCAAACATAGACTAGTATAATGGGTTGTTCATAGCAATGTTGAAAGGAATTTCACTCCATAGAAAATATCTACCCACAATCTCATCCACTTATTGCTTCTCCTTTATTTTAATACTGACATAATACAAGGTTGCGCACCACATGTAGTTATTGAAACAACAAAAGATGAATTCATTGAGGGAATTGTGGAAGGTGATACCAAGGAAAAGTTGTCACTTCTCCCCCCTCCCCGAGTATTACAAATCCTCCCTTCATAAGCTCAATTCTCACATATTCCTTGTGATCTCTCTTTTTACCCATAACCTAAAGTTATTTATTAGCAATATGAACGATTTCCAAGGTTGCAAGTATACAAATTCTCACTTCATGCCCTGGAATTTGTGCAAATTGGTATTTTAACCGACTGATTCCCTTCATCGTTTCCTTCCCACACAACTTGCAACTCAACCTTTATCAATTATATCCATTAGCAGAATCACCATATTCCCATAAAGGGTCCAAATCTTTCAACATTTTCATACAGTAAGGATTAAACCTAAGGGAAAAAAATGAAAATCAAGATTCAATAAGAAAAATACAAACATGTTTCAGATAAAAAACAGATATGGATTCTAAATAAATGATAAATGTCCTATAGTCCACTAAAAATCAATAAGAAGAAGGAAAACTAATGGGAATTGAAAAACCTATAAAAAATCTCAACAAGAAAATTTTTAAAGAAAAAACATGTTAAATTATTACACATACCTACAAATATAGAAATAGTTGATGGGAATTAATCCCCACTCCACAATAAATTGTTGATGCAAAATGAAAACACTCTATTTCTTGTCCTTATCTCAAATAAAAATGGTGGAGACCTCCTTTGGTATTATAACCCTTCATATATTTCAAAAATGATTTTAAAAAGGTGAAAATTCTAGTTATAAGGTGGATTGTCCATGGCACGAGCGATGTTTTCCATCTCCTCGTGATAATATCATGATTTTTTAAAACATAAAATATCGTGGCATTTGAAAGAAATAATATCACAGATTAGGTCACATCACAATATATCATGATGTTCAACACTGATTTAATTTATTAAAAATAATAATAAGAAAACCATCAACTATTGAAGAAAAAAAACACTTAGCAAAAAAGAAAAGTATATGGTGCTATTTTTTGATGTGGGAAATCTCACTCAAGCATATTTCTACATACAATTGTGTGAATACCAATTTCTAACTGAATTTTTATTAGTAAACATAGGATTATATAGATTTACATCAAGAAAACTAACTCAACAAACTAAGAGAAAAAAAATCTAAACGTGATCTTAAAAGATAACAACTAAACACAATAGTAAATATGGTTTGAGACATGATCTCAACTACTCCAAGAGAATAGGAAACCAAAAGGCTTTGTCACCCCAAACCAAAATAGTAATCTCCTATCAAAATAATAATGTGGTATACAAAGTACATATGCTAAGAATTAATAATATACTAAGAACAAGAATCCCTATCATTCCTCCAAATAATAAAAGCATTGACCTCCAATTCTTTCAAGAGAGAGGGAAACTATTTTTGCATATGGTGCTAAAAAATCAATGAGCTTAATGTGGAAGTTGACCTTGCTTAGAAACAAGGTAGGAAGTGGTGGATCCTCGACAAGTCTGGTGAGTTTTCATGTTGAAAACTTGATCGACAACAAGTGGAAATTGAAAGTTTGGAACAATATCCATAAGATGACTAGTTAGGATGTATGTTTCCAATGTAGACTCATGATATGGTTTTAACAAATAAACATTGAAAACATCATGAATTTCCAAGTTAGTTGGAAGATCAAGGTGGAAAAGAATTCTTAGAAACCTGTTAGATCATCGAGTAAGGGCCATACTTAATGGGCTTAACCTTATTGTATTCATTACCTTCAAACCAACATTTATCTAAATAACCACACTTTGTCACCAACTTGAAAGTGGTGTGGTACAAGATGCTAAACCATAAGTTGATTTTTATTTTATTAAGTCTTCTAAAGAATCTAGATGACTTTGGCTTGGAAGGACTACAAGTGTTAAACAAATTTTTGTGTCTTATCTTGCTCTTTTTGAAGATGTGGTGTATCTAGAAAAATCAAAGATAAGGGAAACTCATAGGGAGCCAAAGATTGAAAACCAATATAGAACTCGAATGGAGAGTGACCTATGGAAGAGTGAAATTCTTGGTTATATGCATGCTTAATGTGGGTAAGACTCAAATCCCATTTGGCTAGAGAAATGTGATGATATCTTCAAAGACTTTGGAATAAGTTATGGTTAACCACTTCAGTTTGACCATCAATCTATGGATGAAAGATGATGGAAAATTAAGAGAAGTTCCTAATATTTTCCAAAGGGAACACCAAAAATGGCCCACAAAATGTGAGTCATGATCAAACAAAAACACTAGTGGGGAGACCAAAGGATCACCAAAAAAGGTCAAAGAATAGTTGGGATAAGTCACTAGCAAAAATAGTCTTGCATAAAAGAATAAACTTATCCATTTTACTAAATCTATCAACAACCTCAAAAATGAAATCATGGCATCCAACAGTCTTGGAAAATCTTGTAACAACCCCCATATGAACTGAGGAACATTACTACGTAGAAAACACATAAAAACAAAATTTTCTCTACTAACTAATTTCCCATAGCTTACCAGCTACAAGAAAACATAAATTGCAGCTAATAAACTCAAATACAACAACATATAAATTGTTCACAAACAGAGAATTAATACACAACAATTAAACTCATAAAGCAACACAAAAACAAGATAAAACACTTATCTTTTAAATAAGTTATGCAATTAGTTACTTGGGACAGAAGTTCTACCCAGCCATAGTCTTGTTGTTCCAAATATCAACAATAGGTCACCCCCAAGTTGGGGCTAGCAATCCACAAGAGAGGGTGGTCTCTCATTGTCCACTCACAGCTCAGAAAATCCCACTACCCACTGGTATTCTCCTACAACTATCTCGATTTTCTGCAAAATCTCTTCCTCTCGACCTACCCAACCCAAGGTATGTAACCCTTCATTTATCTTATTCCATCAAGCATCCCATTCATTTATCAAGGTCTCTTTGGCACATGTAACCAAGAATCTCACTACTAGAAAACTCAAGGGAGCTCACAACTAGGAAAACTATCAAGAAAACACCAACAATCACTTGTTGTTATAGTGCAACTCACATAGAAGTTCAATATTTAGTCATGAAAACCTTGCTCTTTAGTATTCTACTCCTAATACACCCTAGCATTTACCCTCCATGGTTGCTCCAGCTCCAATCTTTCTTTTCTTCTCTCTCCTTGTTTTTCATGCAAAAACTTGACTATCTAAAAGTTGTTGTAGCTACCCATACAAAATTCCTCTCTTCGATTGCTTGCTTGAATTACACACTTCCCCAAGTTGATTTTACTCAGCCCCTATGCTCCCAATAACTATCGAATGTGACTTCTCACTCTCACTCTCTTACATGCATTCAATGATTGTGTTCTTCTATACTCAAGGGAAAATGAGAAGTTTAATACATAATGATAATAACATTCATGAATGTGGGTTAAATTAATATACATGGGTAATTTCCCATTGTACCCATCGTTTATACATCCTCTTAGACCCTCCCATCTCTTTTGGATTTATCAACCCCCATCTTTGTCCATATACCCCAGCAGTTGGCATCACATTTTATTTATTAAGATTCATAAATAAAATTCACATATACATCACTTGGCTATGGCCACATTTCATATCTACATTATGCATTAATTAAACCAGGGTTTATAGTGGGGAGGTTACATTCC
>SNQJ01S0095602.1:0-15030 GCA_010110895.2 Picea sitchensis
TTTTACGTCTATTAAAAAATTCTTAATATTTCTTCAAGTGATAATCAATATTATAAAACATATGGACAACATAAATAATGAGCATCAATCACACATAAGATATACATAGAGACAGATTTTCGTGAGGAAACCCATAAAGAGAGAAAACCTCTTCTTCTTCGAAATGATAGGAAGTCTTTTAAGTTTTGTACATCATCTATCATTGAGAACCAACTCAATGAGAGGCTACTACCTCTATTTTACAAGCTCCAACTTTTTGAGAGCACCAACTCTCTGGTTTCTCTAGCATCGACTAAAAGGAAGCAACAACTCCCTGAGTGTTCCAGCACCAACTGGATGGAAGCACCTACTTCCACTTATACAAGCAACGACTTGTTTGAGAGAACCAAATATTTGGTTTCTCTAGCACCCACTAGAAGGAAGAAACAACTCCCTAACTGTTCCAGTACAAACTGGATGGAAGCACCAACCTCCAGTCACACAAGCACCAACCTGTATAACAGAGAACAACTGTTTTCCCTTGCACCACCCTACCACCCTAGTTTTTCTGGCTACAACCAAATGAAAGCTACAACTCCGTGTGTTCAAGCACCCAATTGAACCTCTGAGGAAAGCAGTCCTCCCTAGCACCTCCCTAACACCCTTATTACAAATAAATGATTGAATAACCAACAACACAGATAAATCANATTCTTCTCTGCTACACTATTCTTCTTCTCTATTCATACTTGGCTTGACTTGTTGTCTCTTTCTATCTGTTCTTTCTCTATCCTTCTCATGCTCTTTGATATGTGCACATTCTTCTCTCTTCACCTTTTCTCCTTTGTTCATCTTTTGTTCCTTATCTCTGAGCTTTCTTCACACTGTGCATACTGTAATTTTTACCTTTCTATAGTTCAACTCATTTTTTAGTTAGAAAAGCCAACTTTGCATAGTCGTCTCATATCTCCTTTTATTCACACATGCCTCATCCATTACACCTCGAATATCCTTGGGAAAAAAATGCGTCAGCAACTGAATTGCCAATCGATCAATAATTATGAATCAGTTTTGCTAACTGAATCATAATTGATCAATTAACTGTGAGGTGAAACAGTAGCCCTCCGATCATATTCAAATTCACATGCACCATTGGATTAAATTCGTAGGGTATTACGTTTATTTCTCCATTTTGCATTTTGTCATTTCGGCATTCCTGTGGTGAAGTGTTTCGACACTTCCAACTCCCGGTATCCAAAACCTACAACAAAAGGTGTTTTTTTCATTTCAGCATTTCGATATTTCGGCATTCCTCTGGTGAAGTGTTTCGACACTTCCAACTCCTAATATCTGAAACCTACACCAAGAGGTGTTTTTCGTATTTTGACATTTCAGCGTTTCATCATTCCTGTGGTGAAGTGTTTCGACACTTCCAACTCCCAGTATCCGAAACCTACACCAAAAGGTGTTTTTCGCATTTCGTCATTTCGATATTTCGGCATTCCTGTGGTGAAGAGTCTCAACTCTTGACTCCTCCAACTCCCAGTATCTAAAACTACAAAATGGAGTCAGATCAACGATCTGGTATTTCAGTGTTTCACATTTCGTCATTTCCAGATTTCGACATTCCTCTGGTGAAGAGCCTTGACTCTTAACTCCTCCAACTCTCGGTATCTGAAACTCTGAAATAGAGTTTAGCTTTTGATCTTGCCATGCGATCAACATTGTGTTGTTGGTCATGATATTTGCCATCAATGACAAACATGCATACTCTGCCTCTATTTGAAAACATGCCAACAGCTCTGCCCCCCTGCACCCCCTAAGGGGGGGCCTAGCACCCCACCTACCCTCCTGGTGCATACGCTCAGACGCTACTACTCGTGCAAAGAATATAACACATACCCAACATTTTGGGTGTTGTTGGAGCATGTTTTATGCACTAATTACAAATATATTGTTTGCCCACATCACTAGCATTTACTTGTTGATTTATTTCAATGCTTTTTAAGTTGTTCCATGCTATGGGCTAGTAGCATCACTTTTTTGTGGCTTCAAAAACAGGGTTTCGAACTTGCTTTTTGAGCAACAGTTTGGAAAATTTTGGTTAATGGCATTACTTTTTTGTGGCTGTGAAATTAGGTTTACATATCTGATTTTCCAGCAATGGTTTAGAGACCTTTTGGCTAGTGGCATCACTTTTTTGTGACTACAGAACTAGGGTTTCCATATTTTATTTTTCAACAACAATCTTTGGAGATTTTTGGTTAGTGGCATTGCCCTAAGATTCACAAATATAGGGTTTCTAGATTTTATTTTTTTCCTATAGGTGATTTGGATATTTTTGGCTAGAGGTGTTGCACAAGGGATCGTGGATCTAGTGTTTCTTGATTCATCTCTTGTTTAGGGTTTCCTAGGGTTTTATCCTTGAGTTTTAAGACACCGTCAAGGGCTCACTACAATAACTAATTTGGAATTTTGTTTAGATCATCTCTCTCAGGGTTCACTTCAGTATTTGTTTCAAATTTTTCTCATCATCACATATGGCAATTCATATATATTATTTTATGGTTTTATCCTTGCTCAAGGGTTTTTCTTCTCTTCTAGGGTTCCTTGGGTATCTCTAAGGATTTTTACACCCTTTACAAAAGTAGCACTTCCATCCTAGGTTTTTACCTCTTTTTAAATCCAACTCTATCTTCGTGTTCATTATTTCTAGTAATATTTCTCTAGGGATGCATTTTTTGTCTAAGTCTTGTGATGCCCTAAATACAAGAACAATACATTGCAGAATTATTGGAACAGTTGGTACCATTTCCTTCTTTGGTTTATGTTGGGGATTCCTTGAGACTTTATGGAACCTTATTTTTTGTTGAACATAATGACCTCAAGATGGCTCTTTTCCCTATCTAACAAATCTACTTACATTTGGGAATATATGATATGAAAGAACTCTATATGAAATGGTTTTCATATGGAGAGTTACATTTTCAAGTGTTTCTTACCTTGTCTTCAAGGGATTCAAAAGATTGCAGGAGTAACAGTTTAGGACATCTTGTTGACACGATTTAAAGTGCACATTTAGTTGTGAACCTTGCATATGAGTTTGACATATTATTCCAAACCCTTGATCAAGGCATGCCTTCCCATTTTTTGCATTTTTGGTTTTTTGGATCAAGTACATAGTACCATATCCTGATATGTTGTCTATATGATCCTTCTAGCGCATATGCTATATTTAATGGAGTTTATATTCATGGTCCATTAGGATCATTTACGCTGTGTATTTTTGAGGAATCTTGTACAGGTGATTCTCAACTGATTGTACTGGATCTATCCTTATTACAGTTTGATGTACCTCATGTTATTGATGTAGCTCAATCCTCCTAAACAATTCACCACATGTAGTTCAATCCTCTTGAAAAATAAAGTTGCACATATATCTAATACAAATTAAAAGATACCTTTGACCTATGAAATATAATGATATAACAATATGTAATGAATGGATACCTAAGTGTCGTTATAAGGGTTTGATACCACCCTTTCCCTAGTTGCGTCAGAACCTCCATTTAGGTTGCAAGGTTGAATTTTCCAATGTATGAGCTTTTGAGATGCCATAGGATGAAACAACAAGATTGCAAGGTTGACACCAAATTAATAGAAATAGATCCTTGTTGAAGTTCTTGAGAAAAAAAATGCAAGCAAACAACAATATTAGTAAGTGAATTAGAAATCTAGATCAATATACACCAATTCAAGTGTACTTGCAAGATATATTTTTTTTAAAGGTTGTTCAAAGAGTGATCAAATCCTTTTACAAAGTAGAATTGCATAGTATAAATTGGCAAAGAAATGACCTTACGACATAAGTGAATGACTAAATAAGTGTTAGAGAGGAAAAATCATATGAAAAATTTGAACCATGAGGTTTGACTACGTGCTGCGAGTTTCTCAGGGCATACCACAAATTTTTTCCCTAAAATAAATTCTTTGTTCTATGAGTCATGAGACATGATTTTGATACAAAGGATATATGTACATATCATCGTTGGTTCCCTATGAAGTGTGACATAAGTACCCTCACAAGTTGGGATGGTTGCATAAGATAAATGCATTCAAATATTACTGCCTAAACATGTAGCCCAATTTTCAGACAATAACATTCCCAAAGCATTTGGTACATATAGAACTATCACATCCATCAATACAAAGATGTCTGAATATGAAGATGGACTGACCTTCAGATCCTTGATAAGACCACACACCTTGATTTCTCTCTATCCACACCACATACGTTCCAATATGGTGTTGTAGTCTTTAGACCTAATTGGTTCATGAATTGAAATGAAATTACATTGGTTGAGGCCCTATAATCCAACATACATTGATGAAGAATAATTTCATTTAGTGCCAAGGTTATGAAGAAAGGTGCATGACTCATGTTTTTCCTATCTTGATGAATAACCTCTAAATCCATTAATACCTAATGGCCCTTAACCCACTAACTCTTGATCCACTAACCTACTTGAACTCCAAAACCATTAAGTGTACCCTACTAACCTTTAATTTCCTAATGCACTAATCCCTAACCCATTAAGAACTAATGCATTAAACCCTAACGCACTAACCCCTAACCCACTAAGTACCCATTATGAACTAACGAACTAGACCCTAATGCACTCATTTATTAACCCCTAACCTTTAAGACACTTACCACTAACTCATTGACACTTACATTCCTACATATTAACACTCTAATACCTAACCTGAATGGTTGGGAGGTAGGTCTCTCACTCTCCTCACTCAGGTTCAAATCCACAATGATATTTTGTCTTGTTGTGATAAGGCTAGAAGGGTAGATGTCCCCAAGGAGTGGGACCCCCCTTGCGCATATGTCTTTGAACTTATTGACTCTTGTTATGTCATATGTTTATTGCTAGGCATTGGGTTGCAAGTTGTTGGCACTAATCTAGGGGTTATAGTGGTAGCTAGCTAGATTTGAACTTGTGTCTCGCCTAGGTAATTATCCAGGGAAATTACAAATTCCTCTAGTTCTAAAAGAAACACTCTAATGTCTAACCCACTAACCATTAACCTAATTATACCCATAACCACTAACTCCTAATCCCTAACACACTAACATGTGACCCTTTGGCTTCTAATCCCCAACACGTCATCCACTAACCCATAACCCACTAATCCATGATCCCCTAATGCACTAACCCCCTAATACCTAACTCACTAACCCTAAAGATACTAACCCACTAACACATAACCCTAACCCATTAACCATGGATGGAAATTATCCCACTAACCACTAACTAGATGAAATCTAAGACACTAAATCCTAACCCACTAAGCACTAACACAATAAATTATATCTTACTAACCTATTAAATGATTCATTGAGATTTAACCAATATCCCTAACACACCAACCAATTAAATTTATATCCCCTAATGATGCCTAAACCACCAAGAGAGAAATCCATAACCCCTAAAACCCAACCACTAACGGTCACTTTTCTATTAATCCCCAATGAGAACTAATTGACTAACATCTAACCTACAAACTCCTAATGACAATTAATTGACTAACATCTAACCTAGTAACCGCTAACCCTGTAAACCAATAACCCCTAATGTTGAACACACAAACCCATTATATAGGCTAAAAATAATAACCCACTAACTCGCAACCCCTAACACACTAATTGTTGACAACTAACCCACTAACTCTTACTAGACTCCAAATCACTAACCCATTAACTCATAACCTCTAAAACGCCAACTCCTAACCCATTAAACCATTACCTACTGAAACCCAAACCATTATCCCCTTTACCACTAACCCCATAACACATTAACCCTTAACCCATATCTCCTAACACACTAACCTCTACCCCACTAACCCCTAACCCTCTAACCCCTATACCACTAACAAACTCACTTAGTGACTTCTAAACCACTAACACATTCACTTAGTGACATCTGAACCACTAACCCATTCACCAACTAACACTTAACCCATACTAACCACTAACCCTTTAACTTGTAACCTATTAAGCCATACCCTACTAACCCTTAATCCTTTGACATGTTAATCCACTAACTCACTAACCATTTACCCCTTAACCTGTAACTTTGAATCCACTGACACCTAACCCTCTAACCCACTAACCCATAACCCACCAATCCCTAACCCACTAGCCCCTAACCCTTCACACATTAACCCCTAACACACTATTGACGGGTGAAATTGATTGTCTGTCAATTGGGAGAGTGGATCCGGTTCGTCGTTGTCTAATAAACCAAGCCGTTTGGGATAACCCACCCTGACGGGTTTAGCGGCTCTGTTAGCCGATCTAAGTCCTAAGAAAAAAAAAAAAAAAAACTACTCTAAAATAACTAATCTAACTAAAAACAACTATTAAAACGAACTAAACAAATCTAACTATTCTAATCTACTATCTAATACTATGCTAACTCTAAGAAACTAAATCTCTAACTACTAATATAAATAAATCTTATTCACAAATCTACAATATTTACAATTTACAGATTTGAATGAAAACCTGAAAAACTCATTTGTATTCTGTCCTAAGACAGTGAGAGCTATTGCTTTTTTATTTTTACGATTTTATGAAAAAGAAATAAAATAAAATAAACTATCTAAACTAAACAACTAATATACTAATTCTAACTACAAAACTAAACTAAACATATATCTAACTAAACTACTTATACTATACTAACAAATTAACTATTAAATACTAAATAACAAACTGACCTGAAGAAACGGTCCAAGTTTGTCCTGTGTATGTAATGATTTTCTTAGTTGATCCGAGGGAGGAAACCCGCACCGAATTATCCATGAACTTCTCATAAACTAGAAGTAGTTGTGCTCTTCAAATAAAATTAAAGGACAAACAAGACATAAAAATTACAACAATCTTATGATTTATAAATATTCACAGTTAGATAAATCTGTATGCAAAGATCTATACAAAATGATTCAATTAACGAAGAAGAGAAAGTTGTGATTCATTAACTGAAACTAAGTAATTGTTGTATTTTTAAATAATGAAAGAGATCAGATATGGATAACACATTAATCAAATCATATCACCCTACAATAGATTATGATAGCTAAAGTAGTCTATAATCAACTGCAAACTGATATGCATAAACTTGAAACAAAAGTTTGATATATTGAAAGCGAAAACTGTTACAAGACATCAACTCTCATCTCAGTTTGTATCAAAAATCCATAGCCTGGTTCTCCCACAAGTGACGATGCTCCTTATTACAAAAAATAATAAGTATTTAAACACCTCCCACAGGGTAAAACATCCCTGTGGAGGTTATCAAAACTGTTTAGACAAATCTGGGAAAATATCCCAAGTTTCTATCTCTAACTCAAACTAACAACTTAAAAATAAAACTATATCACACAAATATCTCCTAGACTGCCACAGCATGTCCAATGCAATTCGAATGTACCTTAAAGAGGTCAAAAAAGGACAAGTTAAGAGGATATTTTATTGATGAAAATGATAAAAATCTAATTCTAAAGACTAGCTACAAAATCTTACGATTCTGTAGCTGGTCTAAATCAAACATAGAATCATATTAAAATCAATTAAAATCTTAGAAAATACATTCAAACTATCAAAAGATATTTGATTGCTAAAAGCCTCATTCAAATCGACACTTGTATGTAAATTGAACAAACTAAATCAAATGATAACAAAGGTAGATACACTCTGTTTAATTCGTTATCACTAATTTGGGTATACAAAATCATATTGGGTAACCAACAGTAATGAAATCGATTCATGGACCAATTGGGATCAAAACCAACAGTTGCTTCAACTATCCACAAGATCACTTCGAATCCAAACCAAATCAACACGATCATTTTTTCAAATTGATAGCGCTATATTAAACATAACAAATGATCCATCAAATTAAAACTGGTATGTAAAATATCACAAACGAAATCATAATGGAATTAATCGGTTGATAATAGGGTCTGTAAGAGTTGTCCAATCATTTGTTATTTCCAATTAGGGGCAAACAAAATTGATTGACATTTCATGAAACCATTACTTGAATTCATTTCAAAACGAACTATTAACCGAATTTTCTCATACGAATTCAACAGAAATAACATATATCGATCTGAGTTTAACAAACTCGTTTTGAAAACTAAAATCAACAGTACAACATTGAGTCTATTTTTTATACGAATCCAACTCATAAGAGCAATCGTGCTAACTCAATATACACAATAATCCAATCAAAACAAGAGTGAATCGAACAGTTTGAGTTTGACATAGTCATTATGAATCAACACAGTTCCATGATTTCAGCGAAGAGATCTTTTGCATAGGTCAGATATAATCCAAATCCAAACAAAAATGTTGACAAAATAGAGTCATTTTTCCAATTTAATAGACTACATCATAATTATCAATCCAATTCAATCTTATGAAATCGTTTCAAAAATCAAATCATAAAAACTAAATCAGGGTCGTTGTGATCCAACCAAAACAAAATCATATCAAATCAAAACATAGTCGTGCTCTAATTTTAGCACAAAAACCTCTTGTTCAGGTTAGATACAAACAGAATCCAAGCGAAAGAAAAAACCATTGATTCCGTTAACTCAAACCAACAGAATTATTCAAAACGAATCAAACTCAATGAAAACCAATCAATTGCCAAACTAGGTATGACCAAATCGTGTAACCAAATCATAACTTCATTTAATTTTAGCAAAACGAAAACAATGTACAGGATTCACAACATAACCATTTTTTATATGGCTATGACAGAGTCATTTCGAACAATGGACAAAGCTATTTGAAAACCAAACTCAATTCATTATATTAATCCTAGCAATTCATAGAACAAAATTGATATCAAAATTCAAACCTGGATGATGAACAGACAACTTGGTCATGACAGTTTGGAATTTACGAAGGCTGTAGCCAATTTGACATTCCTAAATATGATGGAACCAGTGGTTTTCTGCTTCTTGTCATTAGCTTGAAGCTTATCCTTTTGGATTTTCAATACTATAACTTTATTTTCCAACGATTTGATTTTCGACTGTAATAAGGGAACGTCTGTATAGTAGCGTTCCAACCACACATTACATTGGTCACATGAGGACTCGTTGGGCTTCAAAATTGCAGGTGAGGGTTTGTTTAAACTGTCGAGGGTTTCATTAGGTAGCTTGATCCCAGGGTAGCTAGGATTTTTCTTTAGGCAAGGGGGTAAATTAGAAACAAAGTCATAGGGTGGCTCGGAGTATAGACCTTGGGAATAAGGGTACTCACTATCCAGGAAGCACTCAATATCAGATTCAGAATCTTCACTGAGGACTATGGGCTTCTGCTCAGCATTTGGCTTAGGTTTATTCCGAGCCAGTCTCGATATGATTCGAGCATTCTTTTTACCTTTGTCATCGACAGTAGGGTTACCCTTAACATTCTTGCTCACATGCTTTTTTACAGCCTCAACCTTCTCTGTTATAATGTCGGGTAGGTTGATATCAAAGCTGACCGAGGGTTTGGGAGAGGGTAGAAGGGCATGAAAAAGCATGGGTGGCCCAGACTTAGTCTCACTAACCACAGACTTATCAACTTCGACAGACTTTGAATCAAAAAAACCATTCCGAGAGAGAAAATCTTGCCAACTATCGTCGTGGAGGTTCAAATGATGAATGACGATTAGTCTAATCAGGCCATGGTGAAGCAAGCTACTATCGACCTTCTCTCATTTAAACCTCTTAGCCATTTTGGAAATAAAATGGCATATTCAATGGATAACCCATGAAATTCATTAACAGTCGAAGGTGATAAAGAAAAACCAGTCCATACTGTCCCTCACAGGTCATGAATTGTTTAACCAATATCAAAAGATCATGCCACCTTGGTTTAAGCCTGGAAATAGGCATACCTCTGTCACAGGATGTGACCTTCCGTGAGACAAACTATAATGGCCATGGCACCTCCTCAACTTTAGAGTTTTTAAACCATCACTGACCTGTGGCTGCTAACCCTGTGGCAGAGCTGATGAACTCTTCACCGATTTCAAGTTGAATGTCACCTATTTTGGCCCTACACCCATCAAAAGTCAAGGTGAACTGTTGTGCAACAAACATATTAAAACCCTCAAACCTCTATACAAACGTGAGCCAACCATTATCTTGTAAATCTTTCTAGGTGTTATCGAACAGTAGCAAGGCTTGACTACCATTCGGCTCAATTCACACCACCGGTGCCATGGAGAAGAGAACACGGTGAGCGATGTGAATGAGCCAGGGTTTGAACGCAGCATACACAAGAGCAGAACGTTCACAGGCTTACCCAATTCTAGAGGTGAAATAGGGATAGGGAAGGCATTAATGACATAGTGTGAAGGTGGTGGAGCTATTTCTGTCCATGCAGAATAGTCATTACCATAGTACGACCGCCGACGCTTTCCACTATTCAAATCACAACGCATATGTGTTACAACTATGCCACTTCAATCAATCAATCGAAACCTTTGGTAAGTGGATAAACCATTCGCGCAATCAAAAGTTATGCCATAGTTTTGAAACCAAACACACAAATCGAAACCAATACCAAGTTAATGCCAAAGGTTTTGATAACATGAACTAGGTGTCATATAAAATGATATATATCAAGGGTTTAACCATAACACCTATGTGCTTTTATGAAGCTAATGTGCCAAGTGAATTGATCAAATAACATGTAAATCCAATTGCCAATGCATCACAACTCAATCACTCATGAAATGAAATTACATAATCAATCAAAGAATGTCAAATGAGTACAGATCAAAAGGGTTTTGCCAACTGCATAATGATAAGTGAAATGTAAACGCAATGGGCATATCAACAAGAATGATAATGAAAATTCAGTGAAGATTTTAATGCGATTTCGAGAGACCAAGTTTTCATGCTTACAGTCGTTAAAACAAGAACGAAGGTAAGTGTGTAAATAACACAAAAATTAAAGTGTCATTTATTTGAGAATTGCGATAAAGAATTAAGGTTTGCAAAACATTGGTGTAGGCAGCTTATAAGGACAGTAGAAAATGTGAATTGGCTGCCAACAATGGCGACACACTGGTAGAAGCAGTTATCTCTGCCAAAAGAAAAAATTTAGATTAGGACAACAAAGATAATTCTAACTCAAAAACAACAACCAGAAAATTGTATAAACATCATCATTAACCAACTATTCTAGCAGTGTTTAAAAGATGAAAACAGATAATAGTCTTAAGACCAGCGAATCACGATATTAAAGATAAAATCTCCAATACTGTTGACAGATCCACTTCTACCAGCAGGTGTCCATAGCCTCGACAGGGTTTCCATTTAACCCACTCTGACATCTGTATCCTGCCAAGAAGTTCCAGATCAGAATAAAGGACATTTTATGGTTAAGAGGTTTCTTATTTGCAAATTTTCATAAACCTGACAATGCTTCGCTGCCAGCGGGCCTGTTTAGTACCCTGGTGAAGTTGTCTTGGCGTCATGCATGCATTTACCCACTGCCAGCAGACCTGTTCAACATCCCGACGGGTTTACAAGCACTTCCCACAGCTCTATTAATAATTTATTTTGTTTTTTCTTCTTCAAAGATATACAGTTGAGTGGGGTGACGCTGAAAATCATGATATTTTAACATATTTTTTTATACCTCAGCAGAATTTTTTAGAATTGTCCTTTATTAAGATCCAGAGATGTTTCATTTATAGAAGCAACTTCCTAAGGTAGGGAGACATCTTCTGAGTCATTCCCTTAAGGAATAGGGACAGCATAAAAATATAATAGATGATCATGACAAGCTTTACTCAGAGATCGAAATCAGTCAACTTCTTTCAAACAACAAACTTTTTGCCAACACAGATATAAATTTCAGAAATATACCATTGATGTTTATGCAATTTTCTTAGCAGTTATTTCAGTGAAGGAATTTTCTGTTTTCTTTGTCTGAATAGCTCAGTATACAGGTATGTGTATTTCAAAAAACACAAGCTGATAAACTCAAAGGAAAAATCAAAGACCAAAAGCAAACGAAAAAGCAAACAGAAGAAAAATATGTACATAATATACAAGGGTTGTCATCAAGCAAAGTATCTTTTGAAGGCTTGGCCATTCACTGGATAGGTGTCAGGTTGTCCTTCTAGATTTTGCAATCGAAAAGAACTGGGACCCAACTTTTCAGCGATTAAAAATGGTCCAAGCCACAAATTTTGAAATTTCGTGTGCTCTCCCTTTCCCTCATGCGGGTTTGTCCCATTTCAAGACGAGATCACCTACTTCGAAATTCCTATCAGAAGAAGAGTTAGAATCGAACCAGCTTTTAACCAATAGTTGATGCTGATCTAACTTACGTTTAGCTTGGGCTCTTACCTCTTCTAGCTTCATCAAAGCGTTAATTCGGTTTTCCAAAGGGGGACAATCTTCTTCTTGGATTTTCTGTGACAACTGTAGCGAAGGAAGAAGAATGAGAGGTGGCAGAATTACTTCTCTACCATAAATGAGAAAGAAGGGGGAGTTACCTACAACAACTTTTGGCAAAAGAACTTGGATTCTTTGAAAATAAGATGATGAAAGGCTTGGATGATAGGATTGTGATTTCTATAAATATTAAACCTTCTGGTTACCTACAGTATACCCTAGATGCCTAGATTGATACTGGTGCTATGAACTCTTATGACAAACATGGTGCTATTCCTGGATATTACTGGTAGACTACAAACCTAGCTTTCAGAGCAGTCAATAAGACTGAAATGAAGATAGAATATATCTATCCATATTTTCCCATCTACATTCAAGATATAAGAGTACCAATAACTTTGTATAGTTTTGATACTGGGTCAGATATTCTGTTAGGTCAAGACTTTGTAAATAAATGTCTCCCTATGACTGTCAAACATTCTAGTTTAATTTTGTCTTTAGCCAACAAATCTATATCTGTTCCCACAAAGACTGACTTTGTTAGCAGAGTAAGCCATAACCCTTCCCAAAAAGCCTTGGAACAATCTGCTAGCAGTCTGATCAAGATCCAAAAAATAATTAAGCATACTGAGAATCATGGCTCAGAAGCTATTAGTAGAATCAAAGCAAAAATTGAAAATGACTGTACTTATGATGCCCCCAATGCTTTCTGGACTAGAGAACAATACTTTGTCAATTTTCCTTACAAAGAAGACTATACACCCAAACCTCAAAAGGCCTCTGCAAATCATATGTCACCCACTGAACTTGAATATTGTAAAGCAGAAATTCAAGATCTATTGCAGAGAAAGCTCATTGAGAGCAGTAGAAGTCCTTGGGCATGTCCTGCCTTTTATGTTAATAAGCATTCAGAACAAAAAAGAGGAAAACCAAGGATGGTAATAAATTACAGAGCCCTAAATGATGCTCTCTTGCCTTTAAGATATCCATTGCCAAATAAAGAACTTTTATTCTCCAAGATTGGCAAGTGTAATGTCTTCAGTAAGTTTGATCTGAAAAGTGGTTTCTGGCAAATAGGCATTGTTCCTGGAGACAGATATAAAACAGGTTTTGTGGTGCCACAAGGACAATACCAATGGAGGGTAATGCCCTTTGGATTGAAAAATGCGCCTTCAGAATTTCAAAAGCACATGGATGATATTTTCAGGCACCTTCCCTTTTCTGTTGTGTACATAGATGATTTGTTAGTCTGCTCAGTTGATTTAAAGCAACATGTACATCACCTAGAAATAGTATATGATTTTCTTTATAAGCATGGATTGGTTTTGAGTAAACCCAAACTCTGTTGGACTCAAACAAAGATTGAATATCTTGGGATGATCCTATCACAAGGACGTGTTGAATTACAGGATCATGTACTCAAGAAACTGACAGAGTTTCCTGATGAAATTATGGACACCAAGCAGCTCCAAAGATTCCTAGGATGTCTTAACTATATCCGCCAATTTTATGAAAATCAGGCAAAGGATGTATGCATCCTTCAGCAAAGATTAAGAAAGACTATCCCATGGAATTATAAAATGACACAGGTTGTCCAGATAATAAAACAAAAGGTCCAACACCTCCCCAGCTTGTATCTACCAGATATGTCCATGAAATTAGTCTTAGAAACAGATGCTTCTACAGAAACATGGGCAGCAGTGTTATTGCAGAAAAATGGACCTAAATTAGAAGAAGTGTGCATGTACACTTCTGGGTGTTTCAACGATACAGAATTAAAATATCCCTCATCTCATAAAGATATCCTAGCAGTAAAAAATGGCATAAAGAAATATAGACTGTTTTTAAAACCAGTTCATTTTATTGTTAGGACAGATTTGAAACATATGAAAGGGATGTTATCTAATCATAGATTGCTAGAACAGGGTAATAACAGGATACTGCGTTGGAGTCTCTGGTTAGACGGTTATGACTTTGATATAGAATACAAACCAGGGAAAGAAAACTGTCTTGCAGACCTGTTAACAAGAGAAGCTTCTCCTAAAGACATTAAAAGATTACTATGGAATCCTCCTCCATAACTTCATTAGACAGAGAAGCTCCACCAGGATTCAAATGGATCTTGGTTTGTGAACATTGTACATATTGTTTTTGCTTTGAATGTTTGGTTAGTAGAATTAAGGATAGTCCTTCATGTGTAAATATTCTACAAGAATGGTTAAATCTTACCAGTGGAATAGTCTCTTATGGAGATTATTTTAGAGAAAGAAGAGATTTATTCAGAGGAATTATGACTGGTGGTCCTCACCAAGGACAAGTATATATCATGCTACATTCACCCTTTCTTACTTACCAAGACTATTGCATGATTATGCACCAGATCAAATATGATGGTTGTATCTGGATAACTTTTGAGTGTGATACTTTTAAAGAATTTTATTATTCATGGTCAGGATGGTTATATCTACTAATGTGGCAGTTTTGTCCCACAGATCTAGATTTCTTTAACTAGACTGACAGAGAAGCCTTCAAAATCTGGTTTCATGTTGAAGTTTGTGAAGCTGC
>SNQJ01S0095602.1:31530-42083 GCA_010110895.2 Picea sitchensis
AACTCACTTAACTACACTTACAATTCTGTTACAATTCCAAATCACTCAGTTATGAATGAGATAATAGATTAATATTTATTGTCTAATTTAATTAAGGGAAAACTAAATTAGACACATGTTTCTTGTTGACTTTTCAACAATTTAGATCCACCCTTAGACTTAGATCTCCCACTTGAGAAATTAGATCTATTTCTTTCCTGGGAACGTCCTCTTGAAAATAATCCGTCTGTGTTATGTCCTTCCATATTCTTTCATCTCATATCCTCTGACAACAAGGATGAGCGCACTTCTTCAAACTTCAAAGAAGTTGTATTACTACCTATGGCCACAACTAGACTATCCCACGAGTCTGGTAAAGAACACAACAAATTGATACATTTATCTTCATCTGAAATTTTAATCTCAACGGATACTAACTGACTTACCATAGTATTGAAGGCGTTCAAATGCTCTGTCACCGAGTCTCCATCTCTCATCCTCAAGTTATACAGCTTCTTTCTCAAGGATAGTTTATTTACTAGGGACTTAGAATGATACAACTTCCCCAACTTTTCCCATAAATCCTTGGTTGTAGCTTCCTCTGACACATTCAATAATACTGAATCGAAGAGACACAGTCGGATTGTGCTCTTTGTCTTTCGATCTATCTTTTTCCATTCATCTGTAGAAGTTCCTGTAGGTGCAGTACCTCGATCTACCGCCATCCACTAATATCTATCCACCAAAAGATCTTCCATATTGAGCTTCCACAGCTCAAATATTTTCCCATTGAACTTCTCGATCTCCATCTTCGAATTGCTTGCCATTTATTTTCACCTGAAAAATAGTACCATAGATCTCCCACTGTAACAAGGATTATCACAGTCCCAAGCCAAACCCTTGACCACAAAGGCATCCCCCTGAAGCCAATAAATATCTGATACCAAATGTAAATCCTAACCTTGTACAATATCTACTGCAAACTGATATTCAGAAAAGAACAAAAAAGATACAATGGAAAATACAAACATTACATAGAGATTTTTCACCTGGAAACCCAAACCGGAAAAACCAGCATATATTATATTCATACATTGTGTTACATTGTTTACAATACAATATACATATAGGATCCAGCGGCATACAAAACCCTAACCCAATGACCTGGATTAGTCCAAAACCCTAATTCTTTAACTGGAAATAGAAAACCATCGGCAAAAAACCATGTGCCAAAAAACCACCTAAATACATGACACGTTTCCCTAGGTAGGTGTCACATTTCCCGAGGCAGAATTTTTTTTTCCGAGGGCACTTCCCTCGGACCCCCACGCGGGGGGATCCGTCCCCTTGCACCCCCCAAGGGGGGGCCCAACAGCCCCCCCTCTAACCCCCCTGTGCGCCCGACACAGATGCTCAGACACTACTACTCGTGCAAAGAATATTACACATACCCAACATTTCGGCCAAAATCATTGCGCTCATCAATGGATTCGAGGGGAACCTCACAAGGCTCAAAAAGCGTCACTTGTACTTTGATATGTCGACATTTTTGTTGAATTGGACCATCACTTATACCTATAGCAGTTGCAGTATCGATAGGTTCTAGGTGCACGAGGTTTAAAAACTCCTACAAATGAAAAACTTTACTTTATAATATCATATAGAAAATATAAAACAAAAAAATGGATATGAAATTGTCATAGATAATAAAAATATGTGAAGATTCCACTTACCCCAAAATTAGTTATTATATTTTTTAGCTCTACAATTCTTTCCATGTCCTCCTGTGTCAAGGTTCTTTTGCTAAGAAAACCTAGATATTCTATGTTAGCCTTCTTCAAGGCCTTCGTTACAGTTGTCATTGGGTCAGTGGAATAAAATATTTTTTCCTCGTCATTATCCTCAATGGGAGCCTTCCCATGTTGACCATGCCACAATACATTATTGAATAAAATTAATGATATGAACTTTAACATTTGAGAAATTTAGTTATTGTAGTCATAAGTTATTACTATATTTAACATTTACCTGTTGAGGCACAACGGGTGTCTTTCCACTGTCACTCTAGACAGATGTAGTGGGTGATTTTCGGCCACATTCACCCTGGACATAAGTTGACACAATAAATCAATCAACAAAAGTTATGAAATTCACCTCTAATATTTAAAAAATGAAATATTGGATTAATATCAGAAAAAAAATAATGAAATTTCATAAATTTAGTTGTTGTAATCATAAGTTGTTACTGTACTTAACATTTACTTGATGAGGCATAGTGGGTGTCTTTCCACGGTCACCCTGGACAGATGTAGCGGGTGATTTTCTACCATGGTCACCCTGGACAGAAGTTGACATAATAAATCAATCAACAAAAGTTATGAAATTCACCTGTAACATTAAAAAAATGAAATATTGCAGTAATATTATAAATAAAAAAATGAAATTTCAGAAATTTAGTTGTTGTAGTCATAAGTTGTTACTGTATTTAACATTTACCTACTGAGGCACAACAGGTGCCTTTCCACGTTCACCCTGGATAGATGTAGCGGGTGATTTTCGGCCACAGTCACCCTGGACAGAAGTTGACACAATAAATCAATCAACAAAAGTTATGAAATTCATCTGGAACATTAAAAAAATGAAATATTGCAGTAATATCAAAAAAAAAAAAATGAAATTTCAGAAATTCAGTTGTTGTAGTCATAAGTTGTTACTGCATTTAACATTTACCTGCTGAGGCACAGTGGGTGCCTTTCCATGGTCACCCTGGACATATGTAGTCTGTGATATCTCACGGTCACCCTGGATAGATGTTGACACAATAAATTAATCAACAAGAGTTATGAAAGCGATTATAACATTAAAAAAATGAAATATTGCAGTAATATCAGAAAATAAATAATGAAAAATGAAATATATACAATAAAAAATTGAAATATTGCAGCGATAAATTATAATAAAGATTGATCAAGGGTTGAGTTGAATGGTATGTAAGATATTTACCCCCATAGTCGCACCCCCTCCATCTATTCGATTTAAGTTGTAATCGATCAACAACTCTTCACCTGGAACTATTGTTTTTGTTGCACATACAAATATACGATTTCATTCACGTCCCTCAAATATGCAATTCGGTTTCTTAGTTGTTTCCACTAGTTGTGTACTATTTATAAAGCCCACAATTTTTCCCATAGATTTTGGCCTTCCATCAATATACATAGTTGCCCCTTTATTTTGATTTTTATCTACTAGTTGTATATAATTTGCGGAAACTCTGTATCTCCACACACTTCGCGTATATTGGACCAACATCAACGAGTGATTGTATTTGTATAATGGTCCGACATACTCCATCAATTCAGTTACAGTGCCATAGCTGACCTTTATGCCATCCATGGAAAATAACCCCAATCCATGCAAGGACGAAGGAGCAATGTGATACATCCTCCCACTGATGAAGAAATCTATGTCCACTTCAGGTATCTCCTTAGGTGCCCATCGTTGCACTAGATGTATATACCTCAAGGGAAACTCAATCTCACCTATGCTCTCAACATCATAATTACATGACCCTCTGTTGGAAATAAAAAATTGCATGTGTATGCGAAATCTTTTCCTTACCTTTTTAGATCTAGTTGATCTAGAACTGGTAGATCTAGTACAACACATCTCACTTTCAACCTCTCTTAGTATATCTTGATCATCACTCGAGGAATATAGATCCGACAGATACCTATTTGGTGGTACCTACACTCGTTAAACAAGAAGATAAGTTATCGTGTGAATATAAGTTTGTGGTACTAGAAAAACTGCATATAGTTGCATATAGTTTCATAAGTTGCATATAGTTGCAATATAGTTGCATATAGTTGCATAAGTTGCATTGTTGCATAAAGTTGCATAAAGTTGCATATAGTTTCATAGTTTCATAGTTGCATATAGTTGCATAAGTTGCATATTTTCATATAGTTGCATATAGTTGCATAGTTGCATAAGTTGCATATAGTTGCATAGTTGCATATAGTTGCATAAGTTGCATATAGTTTCAATATAGTTGCATAAAGTTTCATATAGTTTCATATGGTTGCATAAGTTGCATATAGTTGCATAAGTTGCATTGTTGCATAAAGCTGCATATAGTTTCATCTAGTGGCATAGTTGCATTTGTTGCATATTTGCATATAATTGCATATAGTTGCATATAGTTGCACAGTTGCATAAGTTGCATTGTTTCATAAAGTTGCATAAGTTCCATAAAGTTTCATAAGCTACATAAGTTGCATGTTGCATAAAGTTGCATAAGTTGCATTGTTTGTCATAAGTTCCTTGGTCATATGTTTGTCTATGGTAGATGCTTTGGCCAACACATTTAGGTCCCTCCCTTACCAATTATGACCTATTTTGGGCCTTGTGCACTAGTTGGGTCTTTTTTAGTACAACACGTCTCACTTTCAACCTCTCTTAGTATATCTTGATCATCAATCGAGGAAGATAGATCCGACAGATACCTATTTGGTGGTACCTACACTCGTTAAAACAAGAAGATAAGTTATCGTGCAAATATAAGTTTGTGGTACCAACGCAGTTGCATATAGTTGCATAAGTTTCTTATAGTTGCATATAGTTGCAATATAGTTGCATAAGTTGCACTGTTGCATAAAGTTGCATATAGTTGCATAGTTGCATATAGTTTCATATAGTTGCATAAGTTGCATATTTGCATATAGTTTCATATAGTTGCATAGTTGCATATAGTTGCATAGGTTGCATAGCTACATATAGTTGCATAAGTTGCATATAGTTGCATATAGTTGGAATATAGTTGCATAAAGTTGCATATAGTTGCATATAGTTGCATAAGTTGAATATAGTTGCTTAAGTTGCATTGTTGCATAAAGTTGCATGTAGTTGCATATAGTTGCATAGTTTCATATAGTTGCATATAGTTGCATAAGTTGCATATAGTTGCATAGTTGCATAAGTTGCATTGTTGCATAAAGTTGCATAAGTTGCATGTTGCATAAACTTGCATAAGTTGCATTGTTTGTCATAATTTCCTTGGTCTTATGTTTCTCCATGGTAGATGCTTTGGCCAACACATTTAGGTCCCTCCCTTACCATTCATGACCTCTCTAGGGCCTTGTTCACTAGTTGGGGTCTTTTCTATGTTGAGGAGCCTCCCTTGGGTCCCCAAACTTCCCTAATCCATTAGGGCGCACTCTTCAATGCATAAAATAAAACCAATTGTTGTGTAGTTGCATAAATTTGCGTAAGTTGCATAAAGTTGCATAGTTGCATGTTGATTTATAAAGTTGGATAGTGATATGGTGGTGTGTAGGAAGAGATCTAGCACCTTCAAAATGATCATTCTCCTACAACTATCCAACTTTAAAGTTGTGTAAATTACATAAAGTTGCATAAGTTGCAAGTTGAGAAATCAAGGGATTCCACCAACACTCATTTAAATTTATTTTTAATCGCTTGCCAACACTTCTTTTAGGTTGTTGATATTGAGCTCACACATGAGGTAGTTTATATCTATGAGGATTTAGGATCAATTTTTCAATCCTGGATTTGATGTGTAAATATTTATGAAGGTACTAGATCCCTTAATGACTCCTTAGTACTGTTGACGAGTTGAAGAAGTTTTGAAATCACCAAACAACCATGCAGGAAACTCAATGTTGCATAGAATAAGAGTTTAATTTTTTTATGAGTAATGGAGAATTCACATTGTAGAATCTCCTTCAATATTTTTGTTGTTATCTCTATGAACCATTTATTCAAGAAAACATCTAAGTTGTTGAATTGAAGGACTTGTTGATTTCCCAATCCATAATTTTTCCTCATGATAGATAAATCACTAAGTCAGGAGACCAAAAGTCCTTTAAAAGTTAGTAATTGAACCTTCATTATTGAAGTAAGAAAAGAAAGGTGTCAATTTTTTTGTATATTTGGATAATTTAGCCAAGAAAAGGAAACTTTCTAGGTTGGGATGCCAGTGAGTCTCCAAACCTAGTGACTAAACCTTCTTGAGCCTTAAGGTATACGATTTACCCCCAAAAAGAAAAATCACTTATTCAATGAGGTTACTCATTGTCCAAGCCAACCGATTGAGGTTACTGACCCTTGCACTCAACAAATTTCCTCCTTGGGGTAAATCACTCACTTGTCCTTATTTGTCCTTATGACCTCTCTTGGGCATTGTGCACTAGTTGGGGTCATTTCTAGGTTGAGGAGCCTCCCTTGGGTCCCCAAACTTCCCTAATCCATTAGGGTGCACTCTTCAATGCATAAAATAAAACCAATTGTTGCGTAGTTGCATAAATCTGCATAATTTGCATAAAGTTGCATAGTTGCATGTTGATTTATAAACTTGGATCGTGATATGGTAGTGTGTGGGAAGAGGCCTAACACCTTCAAAATGATCATTCTCCTCCAACTATCCAACTTTAAATTTGCGTAAATTGCATAAAGTTGTGTAATTTGCAAGTTGAGAAATCAAGAGATTCCACCAACACTCATTTAAATTTATTTTTAATCGCTTGCCAATACTTCTTTTAGTTTGTTGATATTGAGCTCGCACATGAGGTAGTTTATATATATGAGGATTTAGGATCTGTTATCACCCCATAAATTAGGGGAATCAACTTATGACTTGGATATTATGGATATTATCTGTATCTAGTGTTTTTATTGGCAACTGATTTTTCATTTTACAAAAAGAAAAGAAAAAGAAAAAAAGAAAAAAGAAAAAGAAAAAGAAAAGAGGGCATAAAAGAATTGAAACAAAAGCCCCATGCAATAATAGTAACTTGGTCATACCTTTCAAGCATGACCAAGTTCTTTTAAATTTTCAATGTTGTTAGATTAGTGAATAAATCTGACCAGACTGTCTAATCCTGGTCAGATAGCCCTTAGGTAAGATTAGTGAATAAATTTGGCCAGATTGTCTAATCCTGGTCAGATAGCCCTTAGGTAGAGTAATTTCTTAACGCAACAATTTAATCTGGGTTAATTGTCCTAGGAAGATAGGATTAGCATGTAGGTTAGTTGTTTCATTTGCTTCACCCCCCATGAAAACAGATTAATAAAGAGGTTACACCATGTCCCAAATGCCTAAGAATAGTTTGTTCGAAACCCCATGGTGGTATCTCTTTGAAATGCGAAGAAAAACCCATAAAATTCTTTATCCTAAGTTTTTCCCCAAGCTCATATTTCTCCGCTCATGATTTATGTTACATTCACTTTCCAATGGTCCAGATCACGGCACTTAGATCAATGGCTCACAAAGCATTCCGGACCCCCCCTAGTGTTCTTCTTTTAATCAGNGGGGGGGGGGGTCTAGAATCGGTGATAATATTTACGCAGATCTGGATGGTCCAGAAAAGAGCGCGTGAATCCACGGCCCACATTGGATTCCGGACCCCCCCGCCCGTTCTTCCTTTAACGGAGGGGGGGGGTTCAGAATAGATATTTCCCTTCGGCGGGCCCCTAGACATATGTGACATCGATCTATTGGTTCTCAAGTCCCATCCCTCACATGCTATCTGACATATCGTCACTCATGGACGTCATCCTCAACTGAGTCCACTTGTCCCACTTGTTCCTGGGGTCATTTCACCTTCCATAACTGTTGTCAGTCCCTGCTGTCAGGCCTTTACCCTTTCCATTCATGACCATCCTCCTTTGGCGACTTTTACTTCCAATCACCAGCCTCCATGTCACTCGTTTGTATGCTATGGCCACCGTCATTTGCCACTTAATCCCAAGTGGCCCGTTGTCCATTTATTATAGGATAACATACCCGTTATCCTACTGACCTATCTCCCGCGCCAAACCGACCCCAATTTTGAATAAAACTACCATTTTCCCTTTTCATTCGTTATTCATCCATCGCACCAGAAATCTTACCTCTTATTCCTCCATTGTTTCCGCATCGCTTTCACCCACAATCAGTTGACCCCACTAACATATTGTTTATTGCAGGTACTGTTGCTGAAATGGTGTCAAAGCCAAGACAAGTGGAAGGAGAAGAGAATCCTTTTCTTCCTCCCCCTGTCGACCTGGACAAAATTCCCTTGGTCGATAAAGATCGACTGATAGTAGATACCATTTGCGACTTCGAATTTTCTAATCTTCAGTCATGGATCCGGGAGGTTTTCCTGGACCAGAGTGACGAAATTGGACTCTGGGAGTCCAATTTGCCCCTGTATCTCTTTCCCCAAATTCATCGTTTCCCCGAATTTTCCCTCAAATGCCAAGCCCATTACATCCCCGACTAGAAAGCCATCGTTTCTTTGTCTGGAGACATCCTCTTCTTCATCACCCCCGAAGACATTGACCAGATGATGTAAATTCCCCGTGGTGAATCTGCGTCCCGATTCAATTTAGAAATCCTCAGTGAATTATACCAGAAAATGACTTTCCCGCAGAGAGCTCAGATATTCAATATTTTTCTCCCCACTTCCGCTCCACTCCCTTCCACCAATCCCGCCTACCCTTCTTCCATGTTCTCCACCAAAGTAAATCAAATCATTTCTTCCCTTTGTGCCCTGCTTGGTTACTATTCTAATCAATGGGTAGATGAGCCCATCCTGGGTTTTCTGTCCATTTTCTCAAATGATGAAAATCCCACCACGCAATTTGACTACAACACCTTCTTGGCTGATAATATTCACGAACAATTTGTGAATTTTGCCACAGAAGGCATGTTCAGATATTCTTCCATATTGGCTTACATGTTCGTCTACTTTCAAGCCGACAAGTTCAGTTTCTCCATGCAGAAGATGGACCTGGATGGAAGGCCCCAGCCAGTCACATCATGGACTTCTCTTCTGAAACATAACTCTGTTGAATACGACTTCAAAGCGTTCATTGATCAGTTTTACCACGATGTGGTAAGCATGTTGAGTGGCAGGCCTAAGCCACGAATCAACGATGAAGTCCAGAGAATTCTGCATTTCTCGGACAACGCAAAGATAGGAGACTGGTACTTATATCAGAACCACACCGAAATCAGAGTTTTCGGGTGCAAATTGGCGCCTTACAAACTACCTCAATACGTACCGGTAAGGATTTTTTCATTAGAATACATTAGGCAGATAATGAATTTAGATGACATTCATTTTGTTTCCCTGAAGAAAAAACAACAATTGAGAATCAAGGGGCAGATTGGTTCTTTCATCTGCAATAGTCGAGGCGCAGGGGAGGAAGCAGACAGAATGTTAAAGGATATGAAATTCTTTACAAGTTTCACCTGGCACTACGATCCATGCGGGATCATTTCAGAAATGAGAGTGAAAAATAAGAATGTCCCATATGCTCATGAGTCCAAGCCAGAGATCGAGAAATTTGCAAATCAAACAGTATGGGTTCCTGATACTTTGATGGACGTGGAGCAACAAGTTGAAGTGGAACATCAGGTGCCCTCGACGAGTGTACCACCCACTACCACACCTCAGGTCCCCAAGGAGAAGAGACCCTGATAGGAGTTGTCTCCTCCTGTAACAGAGGTGTCATCAGAAGAATTCCATATGCACTCCAAGAAGCTAAAGACAGTCTCAACGCCTGGCGTGACAATAGAACAAGACATCTCGACTACCACAGTAACTACCACAAGGGTCAAGCCACTCACTCTACCTTTCGGTTTGAGCTAGCATAAGGTAATAACAATAGCAATGAAATCCACGGATTCTCCCCTAGATACGCAGCCTAGTAAAATTGGTCCCAAGTTGGGCATTTTTGAAAAGTATGAATTGATCANACTTATGCCCAGCTTACGAAGCAGTTGTCCACAGCTCAACATAGGCTTCTTTCGACATTTGACACAGAGAAGGGTAGGATGCATATGGCTTATCTCCAAGCACAGGTACCGGATCCCAAGGTGATCTCAGATTACAAAAGGGCCACTTTCGAGTTCCAAGAGAAGGATGTGCATCCAGCAGATTAGATGGATCTACACAAACAAACAGGGGAGATGATTTTTCACACATTGGCCCACGCTTCAGCGTCTGCAACAAAATATCTAGTATCCTTGAACAATGCTCAGACCCAACTTAAGCTAGAGAAAATATCATCTTTCGCGAAAGACAATAGAATCAAGACGTTGGAGGAGTTGGTCCTCAAGATCGGTTATGACCCTGCGAACGTCAAGGCTTCCAAAGAGATGATTAAAAATAAAAATGTTGACATTTCATCCTTAAGAAAACAGCTGAAGCTCCCTCCCATAGAAGACTCACAGGCAAAGGAGATAGCAAAAAAGGAAGGTGAAAAAGATGAGATGCTAAAGTTACTCATGGAGCAGAATGCTCAGCTAAAAGAGATGGAGGCTGAGATGGAGAGACTGCTAAAGGAGAAAGAGTAGACGAAGCTAATGGAAGGCATTCCATTGAGTGCTATCCCAATTGCAGGTTTGAGCACAGCAATAGTGACAGCCATTCCATCTGCAACATCAGTGCCACTACCAGAAGGAACAATAGACCTTGCCCAGTCCATGGAGAGGATGAACCTGCAAGAGTCAGAAATCAGCAGGCTTAAGAAAGAAGTGGAGAACCTCCAAGATCTCAAGACTT
>SNQJ01S0095603.1:21779-31786 GCA_010110895.2 Picea sitchensis
ATGCCCAAATTTAACTATAAAGTGGGTTTTATAACCAATTTTTGGGTTTTAATGGTAATTAAGCCTATTTTTAATGGTTTTTGGGAGTTATTGGGTAGTTTTGGAGCCTAATTTTTGAGAGGAAGTTGGGGATGAGCAACCAACTTTCCCAGCTATATAACCAAGGCATGTTTGATGCCATAAAGGGGCATTCAGAGCATAATTATGCTGAGGAGAATCCAAGCCAAAGCCATTTTGAGGTAGAGAAGCTTTTGAGGAGGAGACGCTGTCGGACCATTTTTGGGAGCTCCGAACGTCCGTTTTGCGTGCTGTTTTCTTTGCATGGTTCTAGAGATCTGGAAGAACATGACCAGATTAGTATTGTATACATTTGGCATTGAAGCGATGTACTTTTGAGATTTTGAACAGAAATAAAGAAGCCTCCCCCACAGAGAAAAGGCCCAGAGACGTAGGCAAAGTTGTGTCGAACTCCTTTATCAATCTGCATGTTATGGTTTGTTTTTTATTCTTTCTTTTCAGATATGCAAATGCATATATGGATGACATAATTCCTCTTCTTTCCTCATTCTTTCACTAAGTTTCTCAAATGGTTAATTAATGCATGCAAAATTAAAACTCAACCATAAGTCATTAAAAGATCCGACGGATCAATATAAGATAGGCTCAATAGAGTGAAGTTTAATACCAATATGAGAATAAAAAATGACATAGAATTCTAGGTATTTATAATATTCTTAGACCCCCTAACCTTTCCTCTCTTGGTGTATCATAGACCCTTTAGGTGCTCATGCTCAGTTATTCTTGGTTCTTTTATGAATTAAGAAATACCAATATTTCTAAATATTCAAAGTATTCAAATCAGCATGGCATGTCCATATCATGGTGTGAAGTGAATCATAATAATAAAATATCCATGTAGAAAAAAACTTTAAACATGATTAAATACAAATTATTCAAGAGGGTAAAAATAGGACATTACATCCCCTCCCCCTTGGAATAACACCATCATTGGCATGTTTTTATTGAAATAATGTTTACAATGAAAATAGGAATGGGTATGCCTCTCTCATGCCATCCTCCATCTCCCAAGTAGCCTCATTTTGTAACATCCCAGTTATATTCCCTTTGAATTGTAATGTAATTGTGCACATGTTAAATAGGTTGGTGATCCAGTATTTGTTGGGCCGAAGAGCCTATACTAATCAAAGTATAGACAACCTAAAATTTTAATCTACACATACATTGATTAAATAAAAATACAATACATCACCAGTTGCAATATGATATGGATGATAACATTTAGGGATTATGGTTCCTTAAAAGAGGAGGGATAGAGGGGGGTCCAAGGGGAATTCATCATGCCTAATAAACCCAAGTCACTTTCCTAAGTCATTTTGTAATAAAAGATCTATTTCTCTTCTTGAATATTTCAAAGCATAATCATTAAATCCATGCAAGACGCTGGTGGGAAAAGTCATCTCGCCTATTTATGATAGCAATGGCCAATTACAACCACTTTTTGGGAAATGTTAGAGTCAAACATGCATTGGAGAAAATGAAGTTGAGGTAGGGAAATAACACAAATTTTTGAGATAGTAAGGGGAGAGAAAAATAACATCTTGGTGTTGGAAATGAGGGCAACAATACTGGGTATAGAAAAATGGTTTGTTTGAGATAGGTTTTATTCTTAGAACTAGGTTTCATGCCTATGAGTGATATTTCTATAGAGAAATTGATAAAGATCCTTAGGAGGGTTGTTCCAAGCATTGTGTTTATAGATGAGATTCATGGAGTCTCTAACTAAGATATTTCCTAGACAACTTGTGTTGGATACCTAGACGGAAGTGGGATAGCTTGAGGGACTCTCTGGCCAACAAGGGGATCCCATTCCTCAGGTTGCGAAATTTTAGGGGAAATACAGATAGTGAATTGGAATTATTGTAGGAGTGGATATTAGAAATCGTTAGGAGGCATTCCTTCCTTATGGAATCATAGCCCTAGCTCAAGGATGATTTTGTTTTGAGAGAAATGGAACATCAAAGCCTATGCTTGAGAGGAACATGACATTTACTTAAAATATAAGTGTTATGGTAACTAGTTTATTGATTGTGTTAATGTTGTGATTGATGGTTGCATCTTATTGTGTGTTTATATTGTTGTGCATGAATAAATAGTTGCATCCACGATTTTAAAATTACAGGTAGTTGCATGGGTGTTTTTCTCATAATGCATTGTTGGTTACTTATCTCCTTTACTGTCTGAGTTTATATTGACCCAGGGTTCATGTCTTTCAGGTTTCCAACAAAGCCTCTAAAACTATCGGCCCTCCTGGTTAACCAGAAGAAAACACATCACACAGAATGCACTACACAGTCTCACTCGAGATAGATTTAATGGGTGCTTGTAAGACTCAGGTGTTTACAGCCTAGGATTGAGTGTGAGATAAGAAATATAAATATTGAACCATCTATTATAACTTGTAAATGCAACCTATTATTATTCACGATTAATGCAGTGGTTCCAACATCTTATTCCCTCAATATCGCAACAGTAATTAACATGCAATATAATAAGTCATTCATTCAACATAACAATAATTACTGAAGACATTAAATATATGCTTGCATTCATTACATAACAAAAATTTTACCATGGTTCACCCTCTCCTAGGGTTACGTCCACAAAGATTTACCTCTCATCTCTTTTATTATATTATGTCTGCATCAATAGCGTCACACGCTTACAACTCTCCTCAGTCAGGTGAGATCTATATGAGGCAGACTAGATTTCACTAGGCTTCATAACCTACGATCTAACCCTCATGAAATACCTTCCTAAGTCCCTTCTAGATCAACAAGTTACAAAATAGGTCATACAAGAAAAACCCTTACATATCACATCAACTCATGCATGACTCCTATATCACCAATAATCAGAACAATACAAAAACCCCAAACCCTCTATAATACCTCGATATCTATATTTATACATTTCTGGGTCTTCATCGATTACAATACCTTACCAAAACACTAACACTACTATCGTTAGGTCTTCCTCCCATGCGTGCATGTTGTTATTCCTTCCAGTTATTGCCTTCCTTGCATGCACACACGTTGTGCTTCCTTCCAGCTGTTGGATTCATCATGCATTCATTCTTTCCCCAAAACCACCTTTATTTTCTGCTTTGTCCTGCCTCCAACAGCCCCCCAACACTAACATGTGGCTCGTCCCAAGACACCTAACCTCTGTGTTCTCCCTTGATCTCCCTGGTGATCGCATGGAACTTTTCCTTCAGCTCTGATTCCTGTGTCTCTGCCTACGCAGTCTTATCCTTGAGTGTGTCCACTATCTGGGCTGCAACTTCATCACTGATCAATTCCAAGCACCCTACCTGGGTCTGAGCTATACATGCCTTGGCTTCCTCTTCTTGTGCTAGGATTTCTTCTACTCGCTCCTGCATCGGTTCCATTTGAGCTTGAGACTCATGTTTTTGCGTTTGCACAGTAATTAGCTCTGCTTGTGGTCTCTTCATGTCCTACATCCCTTTGACATGTTCTATGATTGGTATTGTCTCTTGCTTTTGATTGATATATTGGATCACTCTGTTGATCCTTTCTTCGTCCTTGTCCCACTGTTGGACCTATTGATCCTCCTCCAATCTAGTCCAAAGTTGCATTGATTTATGAAACAAGTCAGTTGTTGTGTTGGCCTGTTGCTTTATCTCCTGCAGCTGCATTGTTGCTTCCTACTTCCTTTTCTCCCTCATTGTTAGTGGAGTGGTTGGTTTGAGCTATTCTCATATATTCGCTATATCCTTTTGATATTGATCAATTTATTGCGCAATCCAATCAATATTTTCTACTATTATGATTTCCTCTCTCTATGTGGTCTATGGAATCTTTTCGTATGTTCCTGCCACTTTTTGCTCCAATCCTTTTATGTGCTCCCTTTCCTCATGGGTCTCAGATTTATCCCTCTCATAGACTATTTCTAGCGCATCCCATTTCTTTCTTAACTATTTAAATTCGGTTAAGTCCTTGCGTGCTCGAGACTGTACCTCATGGTTCAAGCTAACCTGCAACCTGTGTAGTGCCCCTGATGGTATCCTTGTCAACACAAGTTGGATTTGGATTAAATCCTTCAAGGGTGTTTGCCCCACAATTTCGTCCATGCACAACATACTAGGGTTGATGTGGAATGTTACATGTGGTTGTAGTATTGACTGGACTAACTCTCGTTCTTCTTCTTTAACTATTCCTTTTGTCTATGGTGTTGATGATTCGAATCCCCTATTGCCTATTGTCTACCCTTCCCCAATCTGATTGAGGAGTTTCCACATGTCTACCAACTCCTCCTAAATCCCATCCGTATGGTGTTTTGCATGGTCGAAGTCCTCGGATAGACAATCCTCGACCATTTGGGATATCATTTCCCCATCGTCATATGTGATCGTATACACTAGAAATGTTCTTTGGGCCTTTGATTTCTTACACTCACTTCCTGGCTGCATGGCTGACCTCTTGTTTCCCCCCGGTCCCTATGGGTTGGGATTTGCTACGGTCTCTTGTGCGGGTGCAACCTATTTTTACTGCTTTTTGGTCGGCTGCATATTCTTCTTTTCCCCCTTCTAGGTCCCTGTCTTCATTGGCCCTTCATCTATCTGTGTTTTCCTGCCCTGGTTCGTTCTTCGTCTCTTGGGAACTTGGATTTCCAAAGGCCGCATTTCTCATCGCTCTGCCTCTTCCTCTCCTGCTCTTTTCGACACTTTTTGGGTGATGGATGGAATCCTCCATCCATCATCCCATTCATTGATGACCATGTCGGTATCACCCGATGTAATATAATAGTGCATCTTTAGCCACTACTTATCAGGATACTTCCTTTCCTATATCCATATTGTGTGTCGTCGGGCTTGGAAATTGTTGATGTTCCCATATCGTGCGACAACTTCTGGTGTGATTCTCCACATCTTGGAGATGGATTCTTGTAGGTCACGTAGGTATCCTTCAAAGATGGACCCGTCTTCATTTTTATCCTCGACTCTGGCTTGTCTTTGCAAAAAAAATACCTCGCTCCCTGATTTGGTTTTCGTCTGGTACAAAAAACTACATACCTTGGCTCTTTCCATCCCATGAAGGATATTAATGTGATTATCCATGAGTAGTGAAAATATGTGCCTAGATCGTGTGCATCCTTATAGTCATCTAGAAAAAAGTTCAAGAGATATGGTGCCCATATCATTGAGGTTCCTTCTGTCCACTACACTGCAGCTGTAACAACTCCAGTTGGGACTTCCTCCCTGTGACATTTTCTTAGCATCTTGCAGGCTAATATTTTCGCGCCTAGTTGTGTTGCGACATCGTTGATTCGTTTGATAATGATCCCTCATGTCCCCCTGTTAGTGCCATACTTCTTCTTCATTTCTTCTACTAGCACTTTCTCCTTCGTTTTGTCATCCAAAAACAATGCGGGATCCATACCCTGAATTGGTAAACCTATTATTTTTGCAATAAGATCAACATCTATCGAGATGCACTTGTCCAACCAAATTTCCCCACCATGTGTGAATGTTAGCATCTATTTGACACATGCAATCATGTGATACCCTCTGCCAAAATGTGTAATTCCAAAGACCTAAAATTCCTATTTTCTGCAGTCCATTTTCCCACTGGATTGGTTGGTCAATTAGTTCTCCAACTTGATTTGTGCCCGTAGTCTGTAAAAATACCCTCTTCGCAAGTTCCAGAAACTTGTCCTCATCTGCGACATCCTGGTCTGAGTATTTGAGCTTCCCGATATGACCCAGTATATTTGGTCCTACCTATACCCCCTCTTGTATGGGTGGTAGAATAATTTATGCGGCAGGTTTCTTGCGAGGTGACCTAGGTATTTGTATCTTGTCCTTATTCACCGCTGGTGGCTGGCTTAATGTTCCAGCGGCTTCTGGTTGTTTCTTTGTATACCATTCTATTAATTCTGAGGAATTTTTGACCATCCCTCTTTCCGAGTGGTATGATATGGTCGTATGCGAATCATCTGGATCAACTGCTGACTCTCAGATTGACTCTGCTCCATTAACTCTTGGAGCTTCTTCGACATTCTCTAGTTGCAACTCCTTTAGGGTTTTTGTCTCCTGTGTTTCCATTGGTATCTCCTTACTCATGTCCTTTTGTGTTGGTTGTTGGGTTTCCCCCACTATGAGTGTGAGGTTCACCACTGTTGTGTCTGGAGATGGGATTTCGTCAGCATTGACAATCTTCGGTGGTTGTTGTTCACCTTCTTCCTCCTATCCTCGTGACCTGGTTTGAACTCTAGTTTTCTTGACGGTTTGGATCGCTTATGCTTGCTTGGGCGGTGCCATGGAGGTGAATGTCAAATATCCACTAGATTCGAACGGTCTCTGTGATATATGCGAAGTCATCGTGTTCTCTTTAGCCTCTTTTCTTCTCTATTTGTTCTCTTTTCGTGAATAGACTAATGGCTCCCGTGTCCATGTGTTGTATGGATTTCCCATGAATCTTGTCGAGGACGCTTCCTTGATTATGGGTTTAATGCACCTTAATTACAGGTTCAATGTATCTCCGGTTGTTTCGTACTTTCCATTACACCTGCTTTTCCAACTTATGTTGGCACGATTAATGTGATGTCCCATCGGTCCTTTCCGGCCTTCAATTCTGCCTAATATTGTCTTGTTGTACTGCTTTTACCGACTTTCATTTTCCTGCTCGTTTCCCTTTTTATGTGACCATTGTCCTTTTCCTCACTGAGGTTTTGTTTCTAAGTTCGTCTGGCATTTATACCTCTAGCACACTACAGCCTCTTTGGTTCCTCTCTTTTGTTTCTTTTTGTTTTTTACTACGTTGTGGTTGGTCAACTATCCTTGTAGAGCTTCAGTCAACTCCCATTAATCATCCCTTTGAGTTTTGCGCCTGATAAGTCTCTTAATTGTACAACCCCTCCCCCTGTGACTAATTTTACCTCGTATGGTCCTAACTAATGCATTTTGATCTTTCCTGGGTGCTGAAACGATTTTTTTTCATACATCAATACGAGGTCTCCTTCCTTGAACATTTTCTTCTTGATGTGTCTATCGTGCCACTATTTATCTCTTGATTTTTGAACTTGTTGGTGGAATCCTGCCAAGATTCAATCTTCCTACATGGTCATTAATTGATTTAGTCTCTCCTGTACTGCGCCTCGTTCTGCCATTTTTGTGATGGTTGTTATGCGCAAGATTGATACTAAAAATTCTAATGGTACCACTTCTTCTTGGTCGTAAACTAGTTTAAATGGTGTGTTCCCTGTCAAATTTTTGCACATAGTCCTGTATGCCCATAATACTGTTGGTACTTTGAGGTCCCACTCGTCCCTTTTGACGTTGCATATCTTTGTCACTGCATTCTCCAGAATTTTGTTGAATGCTTCCACTGTGTCATTCGCTTGTGGGTGATATGGTGTTCTCTTCTGGTGATGGACTTCAAAATATTTAGTCATCACACTTATGGTGCTATTTATAAAGTGAATTCCTTAGTCGCTCATCAAAATTCTTGGACACCCAAATCGAGAAATGACTTGTTCAAATAAAAAGTGTGTTGTTGTTTCTAGGCTGTAATCCTTCACTGGTGCGACTTCCACCCATCTTGTTAGCTATTTCGTCACAGTGATAATGTAACTAACTCATGTTCCTTTTGTTGGTGGGTTTATTGGTCCCATGAAGTCTATTTCCCACTTTTCGAATGCCTAGAATGTTACTTGTGGTCGTAATGACATCTCATCTCTTCTGTTGAGTTTGCCTACCCTTTGATAGACATCGCATCTTTGACACTACTCCTTTGAGTCTCTATGAATCATTGGCCACCATATTCTTGCACGAAATACCTTCTATGTGGTAACTTTAACTACATAATTCCCTCGTTCTATTCTTTCATGGGATTCTACTAAAACTCTTAGTCATTTTTTCTCTAACACATGTCTTCGCAAGATTCTATTTGCACCCATTTTGTATAAGTGTCCTACAATAAGTAGATAGTCGGCAGCATGAACTACCAGTTTTTTCTTCTGTGCGGTGCTATATTCTTGCAGTGCAGTACCTATGTTCAAATAATGGATGATATCTACGAGGTTTTCATCAACAATCTGTACTGAGAATAATTGTGCATCTGGAAAGTTGTCCTCCAAGTTTGTAGGTTCTTTTCCATTGGTGACCCTTGATAGATGGTTAGGTCCTGCATTCAATTTTCCTGGATTAACTATTACTTCAAAGTCAAATTCTTGGAATAGTAGTAACCATCGACAGATTCTCCCCCCCAACACTTGCTTTTTGACTAGGTATTTCAAGGATGAGTGATCGTTGAACATCTTAAAATGTTTTCCAAGTAAGTAATGTTTGAATTTCTGTAGTGCATAAACCATAGCTAGGCCTTCTCTTTCTGTCGTGTTATATTTTTTTTCTGATTCAGATATCTTTATACTCGCAAATGCTATTGGGTGATCCAAGTCTCTCACTCCTGGCTACTCCAAGATAGCTCCAAGTGATATGGCTGATGCATCTACATGCATGTGGAATGTATTCTCCCAGTCTAGAAATACCAATATCGGCGCGGTAACCATATTTTTCTTCATATTATCCAGACCGTGTTGACACTCGTCATTCCACTCGAACTTTGTGTTCTTTCTTAACAAATCTTCTATTTGTGCAGTAATCTGTGCATATCTTTTGATAAATTTCCTGTAGTATCCCATGTCTCCCAACTTCGCTCTTACTTGACAGACTGTTTTTGGTGGTTGTAAGTTAACAATTAATGCAATCTTTGTGGGATCTAATAATAAACCCTATTTACATACTCTATGACCCAATAGTATCCCAAACACTGTTCTAAATATGCTTTTCTTTATGTTCAGTGATATCTGGAACTGTCTGCATCTTTCTAACATTAGGCATAATACTTCTACATGGTATTTCAACAAACTGTAAACTGTCCAATCATCTAGGTATACTTTGAGAAACCGATGGATGAATTCCTTAAACGCAACAATGATGTAACACCCTATTTCCTCTAGTTTGTAAAAATAACTGGACTAGCCCAGAACTGTGGCAAACTTAGAAATGTGAATATGTGATGTGAATGGAACTTGTGGAAAATGTTGATGAATGTGAATAACATTATGAATTTATATTGCAGGACTGTTGAGAGGGGATGTGCTAAAAAAGAGACCACGATGGTTGTAGAAAGGCGGTGGAAGGCACCTGGAAAGGTGGCATTAACTTCCATCGAGAATAAATACTGTATTTGGACTCCACTGGCCTGGAGAACCAAAAGAGGCTTGCTGAACCCGAATTAAATGTCTCGCAGGCTGGTAGGCAGATGGCTCCTCAGGAGTTAATGAGGGATGGGGAGTGTTGACGGGCGAAATAGTCCATCCGTCAACTGGAAGAGTGGAACCGGTCTGGGGTTGTCTAAATAACCCAAGTCGTTTGGTATGGACCACCCTGACGATTTTAACGGCTCCGTTGGCCGCTCTGAGGTCTCGTAAGGAAACCAAAGAGAAAGTGATCTGAGCTAAATAATCTAAACTAAGGAAACTAGAAACTAATAAAACAAACTAAAATAAACTAATCTAACTAAATAAAAGAAATCAAACTAAAATAGAGGAAACTAGAAACTAATAAAAACAAACTTAACATAACTATACTAATCTAACTATAAACTACTAACTATTATATATTTACGAGATACTAACTATGATTATAATAACTCAAATCAACTACTTAATTATCAGCTATGATCATTCTTTATTCACAAATATACAATATGCACAAATTACAGATTTGATTAAAACCTGCAAAACTCAGATTTGATTACAAATTACAGCCAAGGATCTATTTTTGTCTTTTTGTATTTATAAAATAGAAAGAAAGCTAACTGAAATTAAATAATCTAATCTAAATCTAACTAAACTACTAATTAATCAAAGCAATAAACATCTAACTAATTAACCTGGAAACG
>SNQJ01S0095605.1:0-25024 GCA_010110895.2 Picea sitchensis
ATTTATGATCTAGGGTTTAAGCGATTATGATTTATATATCATATATATACATATATATGAAAATCTAGGGTTAGAATGATAAAAACTAAGTATTAATATATATAGTAACATGTTTTAATATGATTAGGATACATAATATTGTTAATATCATATGATTAGGGTTAGGATACATAATATTGTTATTAAATTTAGATTTAGGGTTTATAAGATTAGGATTATGGTATATATAAATTAATTGATAACATATATAGTAACAAGTTTTTATAATTAAAATTGTATAGTTGTAATAAGACTATGTTAGTAAGACCTCGAAAACTAGTAACTAATTCAAAAATAAAACAAAAACATGCAAGGAAAAGAAAAAGGTATGTGTCATACCTGATTTGATCTATGAGGGTCCCTTAGTTGGTTTATTAATGGGTGCCAAAAGCTACTTACCTCCAGGCCACCATCTCTGTTCATATTGTTGGGGTGCTTGATTATTTCTAGAGCTTCTTGTAAGCGTCTTTTGTAGTAGTGATCCTCTTTTGCTAGTATATTGGTATCCTTAAGGAAAACATGATGTTTGGTCTTAAGGGAGTGCTCTCCTAAGGAAGAAGTGCAAGTGCGTTCATTTCTAAGGTCTGCTTTATGTTCCTTAATCCTTACCTGAAACGATTGTCCAGTTTCACCAATGTAACATTTCCCACATGAACAAGAGACCTTGTAGATACCTTTTCATTGTTGGTGGTCTATAGGGTCCTTTACAGATTTCATTCTTTGTCTGATAGTAATTAGGGGTTTGAAGGAGGTCACAATTTCTGTTCTTTTTAAGATCTTTGCAATCTTGTCTGTGACACCCCGAATGTAGGAAAGAAAGGCCTTTATGTTGGAGGTTTGATCATTATGGGCACGATTCCTTATATCCTTCTTATCTATTGCCTTTTTTATGTATCTATCTCTATATCCAACGTTCTTAAATACCTTATTTAAGTGGTATACTTCCTCTTTAAGATGTTCCTTATCAGAAATCCTTTTCTCCCTTATAGCCATGGTGTTGAGAACCCTCGTGTTTTGAGAGGGATGGTGGTGGGATTCAGCATGAAGGTAGCTATCTATGTGAGTTTTCTTCCTAAAGACCTTGTGTCACAGTGTACCATCCTATTTCCTAGTCATAAGTACGTCTAGGAAGGGTATGCTATTGTTTTCTTCTAGTTCCATGGCGAATTTGATGTTCTCAGAAATTCCATTGAGGTGCTCAAAGAATATGTCTAGTTCTTCTTTGCCATGAGGCCACTTGTCGTTGGTATCATCAACATACCTTTTCCATCTATATGGTTTAAGGGGGTATGATTCAAGGGAATTTTTCTCAAACTTCTCCATCTAGAGGTTGGCTACAATTGGGGATAAAGGGGATCTCATGGATACTCCACTTGTTTGTTCGAAAAACTCTCCTTGGAAACTAAAGAAGGTTGATTTTAGACAAACTTCTACTATTATGGTTGTTTGAGGGTCTGCGATCTCATTTATAACTTGAATGGCCTCATTTAACAGTATCTTATTAAAAACGGAAACCACATTAAAGATAATGAGCATATCCTTGGATTCATGTTTCTCCTCTTTTATGAGTTCCACGAAGTCTCTTGAATCCTTGATGTATGAGTCTGTTTTGCCAACTAATTGTTTGAGGATCCTTGCCACGTACTTGGCTAGTTCATAGGTTGGGGAACCGATTGTGTTGACAATTTCTCTTAGAGGAACTCCTTCCTTGTGGATATTAGGGAGTCCATATATTCTAGGAGTGATTAGGTAGCTTGGAGGTAGTCGTTTCTGCATCCTTTCATCTAGGTTAGAAACTTTTATGGCCTTATTGACTTCCTTGATGACCTTGGATATTTGGTTGTTGTCTAGCTTCTTATAATTGCTAGTCATGGTGAGATGCTCTATCATTTTGGTGTTGTAATCCATTTTGTTCATGAATATTGTAGCCCCACCCTTATCAGCCTTCAGAATCACAATTGAAACATCTCGTTATTGCGCGCACTAAGAAGACTTATTCTTTTGGGACACTTGCATGCAAGTGATCCGGGTCATTATACTATTGGTTGTTTTGATTATGATTATGAGATATGGTGGATTGATGATATGTTGTTTTTGTTGTATTTACATTCATAGTTTATATTGATTGTGTTCTCTTGAGTTTGTAGGACTCTGGAGGCTAGAGGATGCTGAGACATCGTTGAAACTCCCTGGACTCTAGATCGAGTGAGGGAGTGGACTGTTAGGGTTTGAATGTTGTTGATGTGACATATGTACATGTGATTAGATATTATGATGTTGATTGTTATTGCTGACATGTTTCGTTGATGGATGTAGGTTGACGATATCTTGATGACCAGACTGACATTGGAGTAAAGGGATCATGCATGAAAACCAGAGACATTGAGGGAGAGGTGTCGAAACATCCCTGCTACATCCTACTAGCACTCTTGTCGTGGCTCGAATTATAGGTTAACGATTACCTAGTTCGAGAGACCCATGATGTCATGAGGGAAGACTGTGACAGTTGCTCATGATGACTCTAAGGGGTGTGCAATAAGGAAGGGTCCTTATTCCTTAGAGGCCCTTAGTCTCCCATAAGATCCCCTGACAGAGTATTGACTCCAGGGGTTGACGTCTACCAAATGCAGTCAAGAGGCGAGTGACTCCCTTGGAGCACGTAGTGCATCTTGAAGGGAACGTCGCACAAATATAATAGAAAGTTGCGAGTGGCACCCTTGGAGCACGTAGGGCATATTGAAGGGAATGTTGTGGTTTTAACTATGGTGAGTTAATAAACCTAGTTCCTAGAAAACTATGCCTCCTTAGGACCTGGTCGGCCTTAAAATGAATGATGTGATGACTAAAGTTTAATAACAAATTTTTCGTTAAGAACTGTCGCCAAGCCTAGTGAATTTAAAACCTAGGTCTAAGTAGAACCTCTGAATAAAAAAAAAACAATTAGACATATAACAAGGGGGTAAAGAAAATTCAAGCTTTATTAATTAAAGTATAAATTTTAATGAAGGTTTAATTATTAAAAGGGGGTAAATGGTTGTTTGTCTAAACTTGCTAATTCTGAACTTAGTTAAAAAGGTGGAAACTTAAAGAAAAAGGGAAAATTAAAGAAAAGGGGAAACTAAAAGAAAAAGGGAAACTTAAAGAAAAGGGGAAACTTAAAGAAAAAGGGGAATGTCTAACTTAGTAAGGAATCTAGGCTTTGAAACTTGTAATTATGAATTCCACTAGGATTTAAGTAAGGTGTAAGTCATTTAAGAATTGTAAGGGAATAATGGGACACCGATGAGCGTTTTTAGAAATGCTTTTAGGTGGGTGAGGGAAATAAGAAAATTTAATTAATTAATAAATTGGTTTTCTGGTGCGACTAGGGGATCGGGCGACATGTGTACGGGGGATTTTATTCCTAATTAAATAAATGAAAAATGAATCTAATGAGAATTTGGGAAACTAATCACTTGAAAACTCTATAAAAAGGATGGTGAAGGAGGAGTATGGATCACGTGTGGTTTGCGTAAGGTTACGCTAACATAATTTTATCTTGACTGAATTTTCTCTTGTGGGAGTTGGGATACCCAGCTTGGGTAACGAGTGGTAGCTTGATGAGGAGATCTGGGAGCTAGCATTCTCTAGTATTGTCTGTGTGGCCCCTTTGCGGATTGGGGGGCTCAGGGGGAAGAAGAGTACCCCTAGTGTTGGCCGGGAGGTATCGGTCAAGTCTCATCAGTCGACAAGAGGGATCTGGACGGAGCGCATGTGCAGGACAACGTCTATGGGATCTTCGCCGTCAGATTCAGAACGGTACATGTATTTGAATTCTATTTTTATTTTAGTTAAATTTATCCTGTGTATGAAATTTTATGATGATGAAGCAAGCGATGCATTTCTAGTTGAATCTATTCTATATGTTCATAATAAGGCAATAAATCTAATCTTTTATTCAAATTTCTATTGTGGTTTTAGGATGTTGGTTGTAGTCGAGTTGGGCTCTTAAAACTTGTTCTGGATGAGAGAAATAATGTTATAGATAGCTTGATTAGTTTATAGATAGCGACATATGTTCTGTTATTATTCTATCCTTACATAAAACCTGATAGGTTCTCTTCCAAAAATCTTTACGCATATATTTATCTTTCTGTAAAACCTTACAATGAAATGGAAAAGTACTCTCTTATGTGGTTCCTTATAGCTCATAACGACTTATTAAGAAATAGAAAGGTTAGAGGCCAATGTAATAAATTTTAGTGAAGCCATCTGATTCTTATCTGACATTTTTTGCAGTCCTTCGAGCAGTTTTTATGAAATCGTGATTGCTTTTTCTTCATAATATATCATGCTTTTACAAGTCTATTTTTATTTTCCTGGTGGGAAAATAATAAGTGAAGTCTTTTGGTTGAGGTTTATTTAACTTTTAATCCAATCTTCCAGACCTAGAAACAAATAATTTATGTCTTTCTTAGTCCTATCATTTCATTCCACACCAAGAACAGAAGGAAAATAGCGATTAGATCGCTTTTATTTTATTTATTGACAAGTCGATAGATAATTGAGACTGCGCAGAACACCAGAGAGAAATAATGTTGAACTCTTGGGCTATCAATATTGGAATCACTCTACAACATGAACCTTTACATGGCTTGTTTGACATATGATGCATTGGTAAGATTTTTGTACTTGGCTGTAGAGATGCTATATTTTGTTGCTTAGCTTCTTCTGAATATTCATTGACCTCTCCAAGCCTTGGCTTCTAGTAATTTTCCAAAGTAGGGTTCCTGCTTATTTAGTTTATTACAAGACCATCTTACATGGGTCCCTTTGTAACCAAGACAATCAATCCAATGCCCTCCCTTTGACAAAAAATTGGCATAGCTTAGATACTCTATGATGTGACATGTAGATCAGAGAGCTAATTGAACTTCTATTCACATAACCTCTCTCTGCCCTGGATTTATTGCCTCAAATTTTGTGACATGTACCTCTTCTCTAGATTGTGTGAATGGGGGTTTTAAATCTTGTATGCGTCTTGTTGTTCTATGTAATATTTGACTGAACTTGTCCCATCGAGTGGAGACATGTTGTTCAGACGCCCAACATAAAATAAATTACGATGATCTCTTATGGATGTTTTAATAAGTTATATATATAGATTGATTATGATTCAATGAATATAAAATTATGATTTTGTCAAGTGTTATTTGATGTGTACAATTTCTATAAACTTAATTCGATCCTTACATAGTGAAAATAAATTCCAATACTGCCAAATGCCAAAACTTGGGCATTATGGGTGTTTCATTATTTTAAAATTGAATGTTTAAAAAAAAAAATTCACTTGACAAATCTTGATTATTCTCTAAAACACAATTTCCCATTAAGTGATTTCCTGTATACATTTACTCTCCAACAATTTAGCCATAGGCAAATAACAATAGCATGTACTGTACAACTATGCCTGGCGCTGTCAGTTTGGTAGCTTCCCTGATATGAGTTAAAGAAAGTTTTATCAGCATTGTGTTTTAGGAGGAAATGTAGTGACCTACTATCTGAGATGTCAAGATGGAAGAAAAATTACTGTCAGTTGGCCACTTAAGAATTATAATCCGCATTTTAAATATTTAAACATTTCCTTTGTTTGTGAATCTCAACTCTTATAGCTGGTAAATGTAATATCCAACTCCGAGAATACTAGGGTTAATTAGGCCTAGATTTTAATATTCTTAATTATTACAATTGATTTTATATAAATACACAGAGAATTTTAAATGTTTAGTGGTTAGCGCTAGGAGTGAATGGTAATTTAGTTAATGTTTAGTTAATTTGTAAATTAAGTTAATTGCAGTAGTTAGCGATGGTAGTGAATATTGTAAGTTAAAAAGTGTGATATTTTAAGAAAGGCATAGTTATATTTAAGTTAAGGATTGTGATAATTTCAAATTAAGCATTGTTATATTTTAATTAAGCATTGTTATATTTTAAGAGGAACATTGTTATATTTGTATTTTGGGAAAAGCATTGTTATATTTTTAGGTTAAGCATTGCATTGTTATAACTGGCACTAAGGAAGATAAGAATGGTTAAGCCTTGTTAGATTTTAAAAGAAGGTATGTAAGTGTTATTATAGGCTTTTAAATTTAGGTTGAGGTTGGATATAATGTGCTTGAAATGGTCTTATGAGTGTAAAATGTTAATTAGATACTTATAGATTGTTGCGCAATTCCAAACCTATATTGAATATAGTTACCATGCGCCTCATTTAGCTTGATTGATTGGAATTCTCTCATTTATAGATTTCGTGTAAGGTATGGCAATTAAGCTTATAATTGTAGCATCTGGTTTTTGTGTCATGATTTAAAATGTTGAGGAATTCTTAAGTTTGCGCCTTAGTTACTCTTTCTCTTATCGCGATGAGGCGGCACGATTCCTTTGAGGGGATCAATGCACACATTGATCGATGAATACATATGATAACCTGGCTTGGTTCATGCGCTCCCCAATGATGAGGATGTTGATTATTGAAATTGATGTTTGTAATTTGTACTGTAACGCTTGAATGTGATTTGTTCCTCACTCGCTGTGAAGGTTCTAGTTACCTATGTCGCTTGATGTTGGTTGTGTCTGGATGATCTTGATGTTGTATTTTAGCTTAGTCGACTTTAACTTGATGTGTCGGGCGGGATGTAGACATGTCCTTGTTCCTTAGAACAGTCGGCAACGTTGAGACCTTAGATGGTCAAAATTGATGGGATCCTAGGCTTGAGCATTGCTTATGTGTCTTGGAGGTCCTAAGCCTGTAGGGTAGGACGAGCAGGTAGTCGTTTTTATTTTTGTTTGATTTATTTTCGTATGTTGCATCCAGTGGAATGATGCGCTAGTATTCTATGTCGTTATGTTGTATGTTTCCTATTGCGTGTGTTGTGTTCATCATCAAGTTGCATTTATTGACTGTTGGTCTTTGTTACTTTCCTGTTTAAAAATAAATAAATAAATAAAAAAAAAAATTACACTTGTTATGCGTCACATGTTGTCGTAATGATTGGGGTCGCTCAATAGTGTATGAAAGTCGATACAACCAGTGAAATGGGATCACTACGAATTCCATTGATTGAGTACTTGATTATAAAATGTCGTTAATTAAAATTGGTTTGTATTCATGTAGGTAATCATGGTTAGAGGATGCCACAGAGGCAGATGACAGGGTGCTAGGGGAGGAGGCGCACTGCCCCCAGTAACATCCATGCTTGAGGTCTCTAACCCCTAGGGAGACGAACATGTTTTTGTGTAGGAATATATAGTTGTGGGAGATGTGGTTGGGTTGATGAGGTCCTTTCAGAGGATGTCTGAGGCACTGATCAACCATTTGGATAGAGATGAGACTAGGGTGCCAACACCTCCTGAGGGTCCACCATGCACCCCAGTTGGTACTAGTAGCATTCATCACGAACTCGTGAAGGTTAAGTTTCTTGAGTTCTTTGGTGCCTCGGATGGCGCAACCATGGAGGGATGGTTGGAGAATATGTCGATGTGATTTTCAATTTGCGACTATACCTCCAACATGAAGGTTTGCATGGCGGTATTTCAAATGAAGGGGAGTGCTCTTCTATGGTGGAAGACACTCATGCCGCAGTTGAACATGGCAGTCGAAGATGTGTCATAGGAACTATTTGAGGAATGGTTCTAGGAGAGGTATCTATCTGAGGAATTCATTGAGCGTAATCTCAATGAGTTAAACACCTTGCGATAGGGAGGTCGTACAGTGCCCAAGTACAAGGCCTGTTTCATGGATCTTCTTCAGAATGCTCTACACTTGAATATCGATAAACTTAAGTTCAACGAGTTTGTGTTCAGCCTTAATGTGAATGTTTGTGCAAAGGTGAGGATTTTTATGCCTCAAACCTTACATGATGTTGTCTATAAGGCCCTCATAGCAAAGGAGGATCTTATCAGTGAGGGTCAAAGAAAGACTCCAGTGAGACCAGTGGAACATGTGTCATATGGTGCGTTGCAGCATCAGACACCAGCTAAACATTCAACAGGATTTTGAGCCACTCAGAGAGGATCCACATACACTACACCATGACGACTGACACCTCAACAACAAACTCCTTATATAGGACCACAACACCAACAACAACATTGACCGCAAGAATAGCAGTTTAGGCATGTTCAGTAGAAAAAACCAAGGTTCTAGGTCGGTGAGCCGCCAACTTCTACTTCAGGTACGGGGAGTACTAGATCAAACAAAGGGTGATGGACATGTGGAGAGACACATTACTAACGTGACTACACAATGGAGAGGACCAGAGCATCTGGATCAGCCGAACCCATTACCGTGGGAGATTTGGTCAATGCCTATCAGATTCATGCAGTGGTGAATAACCGCCAGAGCACCATTCGACTGTGCCCGAGACGTCAGGTACCATTATTGGCTAGACCCTTAGTATTTTGATAAATCCAGGTGCTACAATTTTTTTTATTTTTGGTGTAGTGATAAAAAGAATTAAGGTAAAGGAAGTCAAACAAGATGAGTTTATCTTTGTAGAAATGGCTTTGGGATCCAAACGAAAGGTTGGAGGGAAGGTTACAGGTTGTAGCCTTAACCTAGGAGAGTTTGTCACAAGGACCAACCTGTACGTCACGATCTTAGGGTCTTATGACATCGTGATAGATATGGACTGGTTGGAATTGCATGAGGTGATACTCAACTGTAAGAAAAAATGGTTGGGCTTGGTCGATGATAAGGGTTAGAGACGTGTGATTCTAGGTCAGAACCAGGGTGTTTCCCTGAGGTTCAACTCTTCCTTGCAGCTACAGAAGAGCATGTGCAAGGGATGTAAGCTATATGCAATTCTTGTGTTAAATGAGAAGGGAATAGCGAAAGGTATATAAAACCTTCCGGTGGTGTGAGAGTTTGCGTATGTCTTCCCCAAGAAGTTACCTGGGATGCCGCCGAAGAGGGATTTGGAATTTACCATCGACCTAAAACTAGGAACTGAACCTATAGCAAGAACGCCTTATCGGATGTCGACCCCTGAGTTACAAGAGTTGAAAATGCAACTGAAGGAGTTGTTGGATCTAGGAATTATACATCTAAGTGTGTCACCATGGGGTGCACTGGTTATTTTCATACAAAAGAAGGATGGGTCGTGGAAACTCTGCATTGACTACCATCAATTGAATAAGGAAATGCTCAAGAATCAATATCCGGTGCCAAATATTGATGATCAGTTTGATCAGATGAAAGGCGTGACAATGTTTTCTAAGATCGACCTAAGATCAAGGTATCACCAGTTACGGATAAACGAGGATGACATCCCCAAGACCTCCTCTAAGACGAGGTTTGGACATTACGATTTTACTATTTTACTGTTTGGACTGACGAACACCCCAAGGGTATTTATGAATTTTATGAACGAGGTGTTCCGCGAATACTTGGACAAGTTCATCAAAGTATTCATTGACGATATTTTGATATATTCGCGGACGATGGAGGAGCATGAAGAGAACTTGCGCTTGGTACTACAATGTCTACGAGAGAACAAATTGTATGGGAAACTATCTAAATGCTCATTTTATCAATCGAAGATTCATTACTTAGGGCGTACCATCTCCGGTGAAGGTATTGCTGTGGATCCAGAAAAGGTCAAGGCTATTATGGAATGGCTTGCACTGACGAATGTCCCAGAAGTGAGTAGCTTCATGGGTTTAGCGAGATACTATCGATGATTCGTCGAGGCTTTTTCGAAGATAGAAAATTCGATTACGGAATTGTAAAGGAAGAACAAGAAGTTTTTTTGGACTGAGAAATGCGTGGAAGCATTTCAGAGGCTTAATGAGTTGTTGACGACAACACCAATACTAAAGGTCCTGGACATTGACGTAGACTTCTTCGTCTGCATTGACGCATCCAAAGAAGGCTTAGGAGGAGTCTTGATGCAAGATGGTCGAGTGATCACTTACATCTCGAGAAAGTTGAGAAGGCATTAGGAGAATTATGCGATGCACGATTTGGAGTTGTTATTCATTGTTTATGCCTTGAGAGTTTGGAGACACTACCTTATTGGATGAAAATTCAAACTAAAAATGGACCACTTTGGTCTACAACACATCTTTACGCAAAGCAAATTGAACGTGCAACAACGACGTTGGTTGTAATTACTTAGCGAGTACAATTTCGAGATTACTTACATAAAAGGAACAATGAACAAAGTGATTGATGCGTTGAGTCAGAGACCATGCATATTTTTGGCGATACCTCTTCAGACGAATCTATGTGAAAACATTCTAACTTTACAGTGAAAATATGACTTGTACAAAGAAGTCAAGGATTTTATCGGACAAAACACAATGATGGTGCCAAAATTTGAGGGATTTACAGTGGACAACGATGGATTATTGAGATTTAAAAGTCGAATTTATGTACCGCCCAATGACTAGTTGAGGAGTTTGATCCTAAACGAGGCTCATAGAGCAGTGTACATGGATCATACTAGCATTGTGAAGATGAGGACAGACCCTAAACTCTTATTCTTTTGGAAAGGAATGAAGGAAGACATAGTCAACTACATGGAAAGATTTCTAGAATGTCAGCAGGTGAAGGCTGAACATAGACATCCGGGAGGATTACTACAACCACACGCTATTCCAGAATCTAAATGGTAGGTCATTTCGATGGGTTTAATTTTTGGATTTTCGTTGATGGCTAGGAGACACGACTCGATTTTTGTGGTAGTCGACACTCTGATGAAGAGTGCTCATTTTATTCCTATGCGTAAGATGTATCAGGCACCTGACATAGCTAGAGTTTTCATTAGTGAGATTGTGAGGTTTCATGGCATACCTAAGAGGATTATATACAATAGAGGATCAATGTTTACAAGACGATTTTGGACTAGTTTCCAAGAGGCCTTGGAAACCCAACTTAACTTTAGTACTGTGTATCACCCAGAGATAGACGGGTAGACTGAAAAAACAAAACAAATATTTGAGGATATGTTGCATATGTACGTGATGAACCAACAAAAGTGTTGAGAAGAGTTCTTGCCACTAATATAATTTTCATATAAAAATAGTTATCAAAGCACCATTAAGATGGCGCCTTTCGAGTTTCTTTACGGGAAACCATGTCAGACGCCTTTGAGTTGGGATCGTCTTGAGGATAGGGTCCCGATGGGACCAGAAGGGATCCAAGAAATGGAATGTCAAATGAAAATAATAAGACAAAGGATAATGGAAGCGTAGGATCGACAGAAGAGTTATGTCGATGCGCATCATGTCGACCGTAGTTATGAAGTTAGTGATCTAGTATTTTTGTGGGTGAAATCGCATAAGAGTTCAATCAAGTTTGGAAAGGGTGCTAATATCTCTCCTAGGATCATGGGACCATTCAAGATTGTGGAAAACAAGGGGCCTGTGGCCTATTGACTAGCCTTTCCTGATTCTTTGAGGCGTATGCATGATATTTTTCACGTATCTGTTTTGAGACATTATGTTAATGATCCTACACATGTTATTGACATGAGTTCCTTGCAGGTATCAAAGAAGGGTGCGCTAAGAGAGAAGCCAATACGCATCATGGAACATCAAATTCGATAGCTACGACGTCAAACAATAGATTAGGTCAAGGTCCAGTGGGAAAAATATATTCCACACTCGGAAACTTGGGAGGACACATATGATATGCGTCAACAGTTTCCATTTTTGTTTTATATCTAGACATATGATATCGTGATACACTTTAATTCAACACTTACATACTGTGAAACTTCGAGACGAATTTTAAAACAAGAGGGGGTGTATGTAACATCCCTCTCTTGCATGCACTGAGCAGACTTATTATTTGAGGACACTTGTGTGCAAGTGATTCAGGTCATTATACTATTGGTTGTTTTGATTATGATTATGAGATATTGTGGATTGATGATATGTTATTTTTTTTGTATTTACATCGACATGTTCTGTTGACTTGGTTCTCCTGAGTGTGCATGACTTTTAATGCTAGAGGATGTTCAGGCATCTATGAAACTCCTTGGACTCTGGATCAAGTCAAGGAGTGGACTGTTAGGGTTTGAATGTTTTTGATGTGACATATGTACATATGATTAGATATTATGATGTTAATTGTTATCGCTGACATGTTCCGTTGATGGATGCAGGATGACGATAGCTTGCCGACCAGACTCACATTGGAGTAAAAGGGTCATGCACGATAATCAGATACATTGAGGTAGAGGTGTGTCAACATCCCTGTCATAGCCTACTAGCACTCCCATTGTGGCTCAAACTATAGGTTAACTATTACCTAGTCCGAGAGACCCGCGATACCCTGACGGAAGATTGTGACAATCACTCACGATGATTCTAATGGGCACACAATAAGGTAGGGTCATTATTCCTTAGAGGCCCTTAGTCTCACACAATATCACTTGATGAAGTATTGACTCCAGGGGTTGACATATACCAAATTCAATCAAGAGGTGAGTGGCACCCTTGGAGCACATAGTGCATCTTGAAGGGCACGTCACCTGAATAAAAATGAAAGAGGTGAGTGGCACCCTTGGAGCACGTAGTGCGTCCTGAAGGGCATGTCGCTATTTTAACTATGGTGAGTTAATAAACCTAGTGCCTAGAAAACTATGCCTCCTTAGGACTTGGTTGGATTTGAAATGAATGATGTGATGAGTAAAGTTTAAAAACAAATTTTCCCTTAAGAGCTGTCGCCAAGCCTAGTGAATTTAAAACCTATGTCTAAGTAGAAGCTCTGAATAAAAAGAAAACCAATTAGACATATAACAAGAAGGGGGTAAGGAAAATTCAAGCTTTATTAATTAAAGTAGAAATTTTAATGAAGGTTTAATTATTAAAAAGGGGTAAATGATTGTTTGTCTAAACTTGATAATTTTGAACTGAGTTAAAAAGGGGGAAACTTAAATAAAAAGGGAAACTTAAAGAAAAGGGGAAACTATAAGAAAAAGGGAAACCTAAAAAAAAGGGGAAACTTAAAAAAAAGGGGAATGTCTAACTTAGTAAGGAATCTAGCCTTTGGAACCTACAATTATGAACTCCACTAGGATTTAAGTAAGGCTTAAGTCATTTAATAATTGTAAGGGAATAATGGGACACCAAGGGGCATTTTTAGGAACGCTTTTAGGTGGGTGAAGGAAATAGGAAAATTTAACTAATGAATAAATTGATTTTCTGGTGCAACTAGGGGATCATGCAACATGTGTACGGGGGAGGTTTTTCCTAATTAAATAAATGAAAAGGGAATTTAATGAGAATTTGGGAAACTAATCACTTGAAAAATATACAAAAAAGATGGCGGAGGAGGAGGAGTATGGATCACGTCTAGTTTGCGTAAGGCTACGCTGCAATTTCATCTTGACTGAATTTTCTCTTGTGGGAGTTGGGATACCATCTCTGGTAACGAGTGGTGGCTCGAATGTGTGAGGGGAGCTAGGAGCTAGAATTCTATGGTATTGTGTGAGTGGCTCCTTTGCGGCTCAGAGGGCTCAGGGGGAAGAAGAGTACCCCTAGCTTTGGCTCGGAGGTACTAGAGAGGTCTCATTGGTCGACAAGCAGGATCTGGATGGAGGACATGCATGAGACAACGTCTACGAGAACTTCGCATTCGAATTTGGTATGGTACATGTATTTGAATTTTGTTTGTATTTTAGTTAAATTTGTCCTATGTATGAAATTTTATAATGACAAAGTTATCAGTGCATTTCCAGTTGAATATATTCTATCTGTTCATAATAAGGCAATAATTCTAATATTTTATTTAGTTTCAATTTCTATTGTGGTTTTAGGATGTTGGTTGTAGTTGAGATGGGCTCTTAAAAATTGTTCTGGATGACAGAAATAATGCTATATATAGCTTGATCATTTTATATATAGCGACATAGGTTTTGTTATTATTCTATCCTTACATAAAACCTGTCAGGTTCCCTTCCAAAAATATTTATGCATAGATTTATCTTTGTGTAAAACCTTACAACGAAATGGAAAAGTACTCTCTTATGTGGGTCAATTATATCTCATAACGACTTATTACAAAATATAAAGGTTATAGGACAATGTAATAAATTGTAGTGAATCTATTTGATTCTTATCTGACGTTACCTTCAGTCCTGCGAGCATTTTTTTTGAAATCGTGATTTCTTTTTCTTCATAATATATCACGCTTTTACAAGTCTATGTTTATTTTCTTGGTGGGAAAATAATAAGTGAAGTCTTCTGGTTGAGGTTTTTGCAACTTTTAATCCAATCTTACAAAACTAGAAACAAATAATTTAATTCTTTCTTAGTCCTATCATTTTGTTCCACACCAAGAACAAAAGGCAGATAGCAATCACATCACTTTTATTTTATTGATTCTTAATTGACAAGTCGATAGATAATTGAGACTGCACAGAACGCTAGAGAGAAACAATGTTGAACTCTCGCGCTGTGAATATTGGAATCACTCTACAACATGAACCTTTACATGGCTTGTTTGACATATGATGCATTGGTAAGATTTTTGTACTTGGCTGTAGAGATGCTATATTTTGTCTCTTAGCTTCTTTTGAATATTCGTTGACCTCTCCAAGCCTTGGATTCTAGTAATTGTCCAAAGTAGGGTTCCTGCTTATTTATTTTATTACAAGACCAACTTACAAGGGTCCCTCTATAACCAAGACAATCAATCCAATGCCCTCCCTTTGAAAAAAATTCGACATACCTCAGAGACTCTATGATGCGACACACATATAGGAGTTCTAATTGAGATTTTATTCACATAGCCTCTCTCTACCATGGATTTATTGCCTCAAATTTCATGGCATGTACCTCTTCTTTGGATTGCGTGAATGGGAGTTTTAAATCTTGTCTGCGCCTTGTTGTTCTGTGTAATACTTGACTAAACTCGTCCCAACAAGTGGAGACTTACTATTCAGACGCCCAACATACAATAAATTACAGTGATCTCTTGTGTATGTTTTANTTTGTCAAGTGGTATTTGATGTGTACAGTTTCTATAAACTTAATTTAATGCTTACATAGTGGAAAAAATTCCAAGGCTACCAAATGCCAAAACTTGGGCATTATGGGTGTTTTATTATTTTAAAATTGAATGTTTAAAAAAATAAATTCACTTGACAAATATTGATTATTCTCTAGAACATAATTGCCCATTAAGTGATTTCCTGTATACATTTATGCTCCAAAAATTTATCCATAGGAAGATAACAATAGCGTGTATTGTACAACTATGCGTGGCACTGTCATTTTGGTAGTTTTCATGATATGAGTTAAAGCGAGTTTTATCAATGTTGTATTTTAGGAGGAAATGCAACGAATTACTATCTGAGATGTCAGGACAAAATCAAAATTACTATCAGTTGGCCACTTAATAATTCTAACCCGCATTTTAAATATTTAAACATTTCCTTTGTTTGTGAATCTCAACTCTGACCACTGGTAAATGTAATATCGAATTCCAAGAATCCTTGGGTTAATTACACCTATATTTTAATATCCTTAACTATTACAATCAATTTTATATAAATAAATAGAGATTTAAACAACTACACCAAGTTTTTAAATAATCACACAAATATTTTTAAATGTTTAGTGGTTAGCCCTCACAATGAATGGTAATTTAGTTACTTTTTAGTTAATTTGTAAATTAAGTTAATTTGTAAATTAAGTTATTTGTAGTAGTTAGCGCTGACAATGAAGATTGTAAGTTAATCCTCGTTATATTTTAAGTTAAGCAGTGTGATATTTTAAGAAAGGCATAGTTATATTTAAGTTAAGCATTGTGATAATTTCAAATTAAGCATTGTTATATTTTAATTAAGCATTGTTATATTTTAAGACCAAGATTGTTATATTTTAATTAAGCATTCTTATATTTTAAGAGCAACATTGTTATATTTTTATTTTGGGGAAAACATTGTTATATTTTAATTAAGCATTGTTATACTTTAAGAGGAGCATTGTTATATTTGTATTTTGGGAAAATAATTGTTATATTTTAATTAAGCATTGTTATATTTTACGAGGAGCATTGCTATATTTGTATTTTGCGAAAAACATTGTTATATTTTTAGGTTAAGCATTGCATTGTTATAACTGGAACTAAGGAAGTTAAGCATGGCTAAGACTTGTTAGATTTTAAAAGAAGGTAGGTAAGTGTTATTATATGATTTTAACTTTAGGTTGAGGTTGGATATAATGTGCTTGAAATGGTCTTATCAGGGTAAAATGTTAATTAGATACTTATATATTGTTGCACAATTCCAAACCTGTATTGAATATAGTTACCATGTGCCTCGTTTAGCTCAATTGATTCGAATGCTCGCGTTTATAGATTTTGTGTAAGGTATGAAATTAAATTTTGGAATTCTGGTGTTTGGTTTTTGTGTCATGATTTAAAGGTTGAGGGCTGCTTAAGTTTGTGCCTTAGTTACTATTCCGCTTGTCACGATGAGACGACATGATTCCTTTGAGGGGATCAATGAGTGCATTGATCGATGAGTGCGTATGATAACCTGGCTTGGGTCATGCACTCCCCGAAGATGAGGATGTTGATTATTGAAATTGATGTTTGTAATTTGTATTGTAATTCTTGAATGTGATTTATTCCTTGCTCACCTTGAAGGTTCTAGTTACCTATGTTGCTTGATGTTGGTTGCATCTGGATGATCTTGATGTTGTCTTTTAGCTTAGTCGACTTTGACTTGATGTGTCGAGTGGGATGTAGAGACCTCCTTGTTCCTTAGAAAAGTCGCTAGCCTTGAGTGTTATGGGTGGGAAATCCCTCCTACGGACTAGCACTAAGGGTTTTATCATGCATGCAGAAATGACCTAAAGATTCTTACTTTTTACCATCATCCCATGCCTAGACTCCCATTACTCATATGTAAACACAAGGCTCAAGAGATTAAGTTGATGTACCTTATTCTTCGTGTTTGATGTCAATCCCTTTTTTCGTGCTTGGTCGTTCTTTGACTACAACTATCCTCCCAATGCTGACCTGCATTCACTAAAGACAAACAAAGAACTCCACATGCATTTGATCTATGAACTAACAGGTTAGAGATTTAAACAATCATACAATCAATATTCCAATAATGGCAATCTCATATCGCGGGAAGAGAAAAACAATTCTCTCATTAACTTCACAATGATACCTTTCAATGATAAAGTCGGCTACTTCTCCTCGATCATGGTCTTGGCCTCTTCTTCCACTCTCTTACAATTGCTTTTCTCTATACTTTTCTTTGCACAAGGATGGCTAAAGGTTGGGACAAAGGGAATGATCAATCGGGTATAGTTTCTTTACTATGATTCTCCTCCTTTCAAATGGGACCCCTAACCCTTCTTTTATAGGCTAGAAGAAGCTAGGTATTTGGTTGAGTGACCGCCCATAAATGGCCGAAAGGTTTAGTTAACTTACCCAAAGTTGTGTGTTCCATAAACAAATTTCTTTTTTCCGTGTTTTTGTAGGTACACACGAGCTATCATGGGTCAGCTAGTGTGTACACTTGTGAAGTAATGGAGCAGGGCACATGGGTCTTTATAAAAGGGTTTTTTAAGAAGAGTTGTTCAACAGTGTTTTAGCGAAGAAGGAATCTGAGATGGCCTTATGCTAGGTAAGCATGTCTGGTACAAATTAGGGTTATAATAGATTCCCCCTGATGTGTTAGGTCATAAGAGAATCTGATGGCCAAAATACATTAACAATATTCACCGATGTTTTGAACAAGTGCGCCTAGTGACCAGAAATCGGGAGGTGTCGTCTGCAAAATAATAATTGTCTCACTGAGGTGGGCATACCCATGCTCGGGATAAAATAAAGTCATGGATACTAATCAAATACACTGTAGATCCATGTCATATAACTATATAAAGTGTAGCTGCGAGCAATACACAATGGAGCTACATCTCGAAATCAAAAAGATATACATGTAGAGTATCCATCTTCTAGAAGTTGATAAGGCCTGATGGCTGGAGATGAGGTCTTCATAGCTCGAGCAACAACTTAAAAATATTCAAAACTTAGGTAGGAGCGTAATATGAGTGTACGACTTCACTACCTAGAGGTCTTCAATGACTTGTCAGTCATGGACTAGAGAATCTTGATTATCAGATTAAAGGCTTCATTGATTTCGAACAAAGACTTGATTGGACTTTCAGGATGACTGGGCATGAGGGCAAGAGAAAAACTGTAGAGGGGTCGACTCAGGCTTGGTAAAAAATTCCCTTGGACAATAGCACAACAAATGATGAGACTCAGGAAACATGAAATTAACATAAGTTTACGAGGCAGGAGGCAATGCAAACTCTCCATATGTTTGGAAGAATAACCAAACAGAGGAGGACACAACTCTATGTAGAGAGAATAAATTCCTAAGGTCATATTAAATCCTAGAGTTTGATGAACAAATAGACATATGTGCTTTATCCAAGGGCGACTCATTATGATTCCAATACAAAGAAAATACTTTTCCCTTCCTCTTTTTGAGGTATATTTGATTTTTTTTGTCTTTTTCAATAATTTTGGAAAAAGAATAAAAGAATGTTACATTACAAAGGAGGAATGAATGTCGCAAACATACAAGTTTGAGGTGCAAGGAAAAGACTGGTGTTCAAAGAAAGGACACTCAGGAAAAATCCCTCCTGGGACCAAAGGTGTCAAGACACAGAGGCAAAGTGCTACAGGGCTTGCGTATAAGGCATGCTTCAAATGGTTCAGTTGAGAGAAACATGGAGACGACGTTAGACCAAAGACGTAGGTATGCAAATGTGGTTAATAAAACACACAATGGTAACGTTCTTCGATGTAAGTTTAACGAGCCTAGAGAAGGTAATCTCAGTGGTTTTTCATATTTAGAGAGTTTGAAAAATGTAAAAGGAGACTCCACTGGGGTACCTTTTTCGAAGGTAGTCTAGTTTGTTCGAAAAAGGTGTAAATTAGCACCGAAAAGATGTCTATTCAAAACCATTTTAATGAGTGTGATAAAGACAAGATCACTCGACCATTTTTTCATTTTTAAGGAGTCTAAAAAAAACTTAACTATGAACTCCATCAGGGATGTTCTTCTGGACCATTTTAACGAGTGTGAAAGAATAAGGTCACTCGATGATCTTTTCAATTTTAGGGAGTCTGAAAAGAGCTTAACTATGGACTCTGTGGGGGTTCCTTTTTCGTACATTTAGTCCCTCAGGCCCGAGGGTTAAAATGATAACTGAGGGTACTCTTCTAGAGAAATTAAGTTCCTTAGAGTATACCTTTGTTCGTACAGTTGACCGTCCGGACCGAAAATGGGTAAACTACCACCGGATAGACATGACTTCAAATTTCAGTTTAACGAGTGTGAAAGGACGCAAGATCACTCGACAATATTTTCATGTTTAGAGGGTATGAAAAGGGCTTAAAAGAAGACCCATGTGAGGAACGTCCTTCAGGATGAATTTAACGAGTGTGAAGAAACAAGGTCACTCAACAATATTTTCATCTTTAGGGAGTCTGAAAAGGGCTTAAAGAAGACTCCAAGGGGGCTATAACTCATGTATGAAACTGGTTCAGGTAGAGCCTGCTGCTAGGCTAAGACCAAGAGTCTCTTCGATAGTCAACTTTGGAAGTCTCCCAAAAGGGAAGAAAACACAAACCACGGTGTAAGTCCTCCCACGGTATAGAAACCATAGTCATGGCTTCAAGGATAGCCTTATCTGAAGGCAATTCAAAATATGAGAAATCACGCAAACGAGGGTCAATAGTCCCAACGGGTGAATTAAGTTGACCATACTCCATATGATGATGGAGGTTTTGGCTAGGACTGGCAGAGTCTATCAACGAAGAGTCAGGAGCACGAGGGCTTGAGGATATACAAACAATGAGATCAAACTTGAAAGGATACTCAAGCCTACTTGGACCGAGAGGCAGAATCAAGGGCTCCCATGCCCCCATTGGATACATGAATGGATTAATTGATGATTCCAAGTCTCGAGAAGGAAAATTTGATTTCACATGTTCCTGCTCAAAAGAAATTGAACACCGAGGATAAGATACCACATAATTAACCCGTGGCGAGGTGGAGTCTACACGAACGCTAGGAACATATAAAGGGGTAGTCTGAAATAATGCTGAATTAGGATGGTAATTATCAGATGCCAGATGGTCGATAGTGACAATGCTTCCATTGTGAGGGAAATTCATCACCCGGAAGAGCGTAGACACTACAACATTCATATCATATACATAATCATGCCCGAGAAGCATATTGAAATCTAACAGGACTTACACCACTATAAAATCAACAAGGACAATCTTCCCACCTAATGAGATAGGAAACTGAGGAAGAATCCCCAAATATTCACTAGGGCGTCTGTCAAAAGCCAACAAATCATGCGAAGCAGACACAATCTTGGGAGATCCCAAGACTTTCCAAACCGAGGAGGATAAAATACTTGCAGAGGCTCCCTCATCCATAATACATCGATAAATGTTTGTTGAATTAACTTCAAACCTTATTTGAAAAGGTGCGGCAGAAGGAAAGACAAGGCTCAACAAGGTCATTCCAATCAAAGGAAACCATCCTAGGGCTTGGAGGGGGTGTGCTCGGAGTGAGCGAAATACCCCCTTGTTCTGAAAGTACTGAATTAGAAATGCTAAAAACATAGTCGACAGACACATCACTCACCAAAAGAGGAGTGGGATCAGCTGATGACTGCATCGGCGTGACCACTTTTTCAACCATTGGTTGAATAGGCTGCAAGACTACATGGTATAAAGGAACCTCACCCCTCAAAAGAGGAGTGGGATCAACTGATGACTGCATTGACATGACCACTTTCTCAACCAATGGTTGAATAGGCTGAGAGACTACAAGGTCTAAAGGCACCTCACCCCTCAAAAGAGGAGTGGGATCAACCAATGACTTCATCGACATGACCACTTTCTCAACCAATGGTTGCATAGGCTGAGAGACTACATGGTCTAAAGGCACCTCACCCCCCAAAAGAGGAGTGGGATCAGTCGGTAACTGCATAGGCATGACTACTTTCTCAACCAATGGTTGAATATGATGAGAGACTATAAGGTCTAAAGGCACCTCACCCCCCAAAAGAGGAGTGGGATCAGACGATGATTGCATCGACATGACCACTTGCTCAACCAATGGATGAATATACTATGAGGAAACCTTAGAAGACTCAGAATCAGAAGAGATTGCAGACAGGGACCAAAATCTTTGTACCTTTCGAATGCTAGGGCATAAATGAGTGAGGTGATCTCCCTTGCAAATCTTACAAGGGAACTTAGGCTTACATACTATTTGTCTAGGTTTCTTAACAGAATCAATGCCGCCAACATGAATGGAAGTGGTTGGTTTCACATCTCCAACATGACTTGCAGAGGTTGATGAGGGGTCGATAGCATGACTCGCAGAGGCTACAAACCTATTGCCAGTATGACTAGCAGGGACTGGACTTTTTCCCCCAGCATGACTTGAAAAGGGTGGGTGATTTCCCCCATCATAACTTGCAGAGGCTGGGTGTTGGTCTTCAACGTGAATTGCAGAGGTTGTCGACCTGTCTCCAACATGACTCGCAGAGGTTGGTGATTTTTTCTTCCTATTCTTCCTCTTTCTATTTCATTTAGACTTCAAGTTACTAGTAACTGTACTTTCACCAGAGGCGAGAGAAGGAGGAGGATAAGACTTTGCTGACAAAGAAACATCAACAGGGTGCCCATGAAATAAAGAGCTTAACTGAGAAGTGTCAAGAGCATTTGGGACATTTGGAATGGTACCCAACCAAACCAGTAATCCCACATTCAACCCGAGAATGTACAAAGTGGCCATCAAAGGGACACCAACATTTCTGAAGAAGGGAAAAGCACAAGAATCCCCTTGTGAAGGGGCTCCTTGGTTGGTATTGCGAGGAAATTTATCCACGAAGATCTTATGCACAAGTTCTCCCCTTGCAGGATCATTCAAATCCATAAAAGTCTCACACATTGACTCTAAAGAATTAGTGGTATCAAAACAATGCCTATAAAAAGGCAGCTCCACGTTTCTAAGTAGAAGACCAAAAAGTCCTCATGACCAGCGGAGTGGGTGGTCTACCACCCTAGGTCAGAGACCCAAAGCCACAACTGACTAACTCACTATGGAAAACTAGGGAGCATAGAGCACACACTAAAAGTTCCTAAAGGCAAATCAAGCAAACAACTAACTAGTTGGAAGAACAGTTACACCAACCAACACTAGAGAAACTTACCAGTGAAAGTGCAAATCGAAAACGGAAGCACCCTCCAGGTATACTCTGCAAAGCGTGGCCTGATGTCTGTCCTAGGTACTGCAATATACCCCCGTAGTCACTTTTGTATGTCACTACAAAGATAGGCAACTAGGTTTCCAGCGCACGAACAATCACCAGGTGGGTACAATCGGAAATCGAGTAGACCACAATGAGTAGGGTATCAAGCCCGAAACCTGCCAAGGGTATCAAAAGAAAGTGGTCCAGAAGAAAAATGAGGACCTCAAATGGATTCGAGACCCATGAAGCTCCGTGGAAAATGCAATCAAAGGAATCCCAAGACAAGCCCTCTATATGTGTTCTCCAATACGATTGGTCCATCTTTGGAGGGGTTATCTCCACTACCTTTTTTGCGTGTGACCTCATGTTTATCCCCTATGTTAGAGGGGGGTCCCAGATAAATTTCATGATACTGGACTTCTACACTCCTTAGCACATACTCGTATGTTTTTTTTATAGCCTTTAAGAGTTTCCTCTCCAACCTAAATCAAGGCTCTGGCCTAATTTAGTTGATGGACCCTACAAACATAAAGTCTAGTAAATTTTAATTAGCGTTCTTTTTACTAGCTTGATTTACTCAAAAGGGTAAGGTTGTGCAACTGATGGTGTAAAGACTCTTCCAAAAAATGATGAAACTTATATGAACATTGGAAAAAATGATTATAATTCTTTTTTTTTTTTTGAAATGCTTTTTAAAATTAGAAGAAAACACAACGTTATGCTAATTTATTTATTTTTTTCAAATAACAATGCAAAGAAAATGCCAGGAAAGAAAGAGATCTAACAAACTAAGTTTTTTTTTTTATATTTTCTTCCAATCAAAGAAGAAATAAAAAAATATTCTAAAAGAAACTGATGAATGCACGATTCATGGCCCCCCCCAGCCATGAGGGGGAATTGTTTTTCAAAATGAAACTCATTTTTCTTAAAATTTCAAGCTAAAAATAAGTTAAAAAAGCTAAGAAACAGAAGAAATATTTTAATAAAAAAGAAAGCTATTATTGTGATCAAACCCAAGTTACTGACCATTATGACAGAGACCTAAAAACCTAAGAGGTATAACTTTTGACAAAGGAAAGGAGGACTGCCTTACCCTAAACAAAAATCTTCTCTACAGGCACGCTGCTGATAGTTCAACAACAAGCGTGTGCATGCGAGTTGTGTAAAGTCAGGGCATGTGTACACGTGTGTTGGCCTTATACAGGCTGCGTGTACCTCTGCAACTCTTCAAAACATGAAATGACAAGCAATGAAGCACTGACAAAGACTACTGGTATTGAGAACCAAAATCTCTTGAAGACTCAAAAACTTACTGATCCAGGGGATCAAATTTTGCTCAAAATTCAAAGTGCTCAAAATCACTTCAAATCAAACGGGAGAATAGGCCTCCTTGTCATGAACCCAACCTAACTTGGACATCGGATGAGAGAGATATCACGTTTTGTTCAAAACAACAAACAAGCAACAAAAAAATGTGTTGACTGTACAGTCCATACAGTCCGTACGGATGCTGACGTGGCAGACCGTACGACACATGGAAGACCGTATGACACATGGCAGGTGTGGTTGGCAGTTATGTGGGTGAGTTGGCGTATGACACATGGATTGTTTGTGGAAAATGCGACGGTGACACGTGGCCCAATCAATGGCCACCACGTGTCACCTAAACATTGGTTAAAACTTGTGTAGTCAGTAGGAATCGACCCTGCGACCTCCGAGCAGGGGTATGGCCTTAGAACGAGCCGCCCAACTGGCGCGCCACTGTAGTGTTTCTTACTACTATATTCTTTTGTTTACATTTGAATTGTAATGTGTTTTGGAATGGGCGTAGACAGGGTTGGGGCTAAGCCCCATCCCCCGTCCATATGTATATATATCATGTGACTACCCGCGCACATAGTTTAAAATGAAGCCATAACACATATAACCGATGGACCATACACATACGACTGGTGGTCAATGTATTGCACGGGAGTTTTATTACCAATGATTATACAAACCGCACCGACACTTGTCGCTCTATCATTTGATTTGGGACTTGGCCCCTTTTGTATGTGCGCGTGGTCGTATGGTAGACCATATGCCCACGAACTTGGCGGTTAGGGGTTGGGTGTGCCCTAACCATCCTACAGTTCGTACCATTTGTGTGGTTTCACCCAGTGCTGAGTTTTTACGCTTATATGCACATGGGGGCTAGGTTGAGGAGCAAGAGGTGCATTTTGGCGATCCAGAGACAACAAGTTTGAAGGGGAACTTCCAGGAAGCCTATATTCTTCAATTTTTGGCCAAACGAGGTGTCAAGAAAGCCAATATAGGGGTTTTTGGATGTCCTGAAGCCATTGGAGCCATCTATTTGGCATTTTGAGGATTGTAAAGCACATATTTTATCACTTTGAGAAAATAATACAAAAGATCCATTGGAAGCTGGACCAGGAGATGTAGCCCAAGAAAGGGGTGAACTTCTTTATGATTTGTTGTGTTATGTGTTTTATGTTCACTGTTATTTGCTGCTGTTTATATGCATCTGAAATGTGTAAATTATATAAAAGTTGTGTTTGCAAAATTGATCCATTTGCATTTGAACACATGAATTAAAACTTGCAAATATTTTCAAAAATACAAGTCTTCATCATTTTTAGATCAAGTTGGTATCAGAGTATAGGTTTTTGAAGACTTGATT
>SNQJ01S0095606.1:1255-13845 GCA_010110895.2 Picea sitchensis
TATTATTTTAATGTGTTATGTTACATGAACATCTATCCAATACTAGGTTGTAGAGTGCGTCTCGGCACAAAAAGTAGTTTGGAGTCCTCTTTATGAATCTAAACCATAACCAACAATATTTTTTTATTGTTGTCAATGTTATTGTAATGTGATTGGAATGAAAAAACAACCTTAAACGAGTGGATATTTTAAAGTTGATTTTACGGTTTTGATAACTACCAATTTTTAGGTCATGGTTTAAAAAATGTTGCAATTTTAAACCTGAAAAAAAACAATGTTGTTGGTAACACCATTTCTCAATTTGGGAAATGATTTCAATTTCAAGGGTTGATTTTAAGGTTTTTGTTGCAATAGTCCTCGTTGTTAAGATCATGGTTTTGAATGAGTTGTAATTTTAACACAAAAAGGTGTTATTGGTAGCACCATTTTTTTACTCGGGTATTGATTTTAAGGTTTTTGTTAGTGAGATTACGAGTTTTAAGGTTATGGTTGAAAAATGTTGTAATTTTAACCTCGAAAAAAAGGGTGTTACTAGTAACACCACTTTTTAATTTGGGAAATGATTTTGGTGTTTTTTTATGTAAAATATGGATTTTTAGAGGTAGAATTCTCATTTTGAGATCAATATTATTGTCATGTTGATAACTATGTTAATAATAATAACATGACAATAATAATGTTGTAGCAAATTCTCCATGCTTCTATGATTCGAACACTTTGCCACTTTTTTTTTTTCGTTTGTTTCTAAAGGTTGTAACAATCCTATTGGATGAATAGCCATTGCGAATGCTAGTATTCTTCTAGGGCTCAGCTAGGGTTTGGCCTCATTCATATCATCCCATGCTTGAGACTAGTGCGGGGGGTGACATTCCCCCAGCCTTCATCCTCGCCACCTCCTCCTGACATCGAGGCCTTCTAGTCCTTAGTCTCATCCCTCAAAAAATCGATGAAGCAACCACCCTCGCAATTTGTCAAGAAGTTGGATGGTATTCCAAAGGTTCTCATCCATTCACCCTCAACTCGCCCGTTTGCAATCCATCTAGCCAAAAATGGCCTCATAGGTTAGTTCACAGGTCTTTGGCCTTCCCCCAGATCAATGAATCAATGGCTGGAGCTAAATTGGAAAAAACATATTCAGGGCCACTTGTCCTCAACATTCTAGGGCAAAGGTTTTTTTTCTTTTATATTTGAAAACAAGGAGGATAGGGATCTGATATTCATAAATGGGCCTTCTTTTATGGGAGCAAGGGCATGTATCTGAACAAGTGGACTCATGATTGCAGTCTAGAAAATGACATTCCTTCTGCGGTTCCAGTATGGGTCAGACTGCCTTTCCTTCTTCTCCATTGATGGAATGATGAAATGATCAAGAGTATTGGAAACACCCTGGGAAAATGTATTTACCGAGAAGAACCAAGAGATGGATTGCAAGCTTGTGCCAGATTATGTGTCGAAGTAGATCTAGAAAAAGTTATGCCTGAAGGCATCCAATTAACTTTGGATAACTGGTCTTACCTTCAACAATTGGATTATGAGCAACTACCCTTCAAGTGAAAAGCCTATCACGAATATGAACATTTCTCCAAAATATGCCCTCAAAATAAGTCAGATCATCCTTCTGATTCAGAAAAAGGACAATGTCAACAACCCAAAAGGAAAAAGTCCACCGACAAAGCAACAACTCAGCCTCAGGGTCCATCCCAATCCAAAAGTTCACCTCCTCCAAACAATCCAAATATGAGCTCCACTCAAAACGGGGAATCCAATCAAAATCACTTTGCAAATCTAGTGATAGTAGAAGAATCTCAAGAGGAAACAAGGGAAATTCATAATAATAATGAGGAACCAGAGAAATATGTCCCAGATCAAGTGAACATTGAAATCCCAGAACAAGTTATAGCTAATTCCAAGGTAGGGGAGCCTCCCCATCCAACAATCCTAGTGCAGAGGAGGATTGACAGGAAGAAGGCTCGGGAGAAGTTTCAGAATCAGAAATCTCACATCCAGGTATTACAAGAAAAGTAGGTAGAAAATCCAACATAAATCGTAGGGAAGTAGAAGCATATCGTGAAAAGGAAATAGGATTAGAACCCACTCTAGAAGAGATCCTCAAAAAGGATGGGAAAAATTGTCAAATCCCATGCACCTGTAGCTAAAGGCCCATCCCATCCCTCTAAAGTGGGGGGGCTACACTCAACTAGTAAATAATGAAAGTTGTCTCCTGTAATTGCAGAGGAATGGGCAACAAACAAAAAGAGGACTTGGAAAAACTAATTCACACAGAAAATAATTAAATTCTTCTAATCCAAGAGACCAAGCTAAGGGACACCGAGATTCTCCCAGAAATGAAAACAAAATGGAAAAAAATTAAAGGCTCAACATTAAGTGCAAGAGGTGCCTTAGGAGGACTATGCACTTCTTGTAACTCATAGTTATTTCTTCTGGATGAAAGATTTCAAGCATCAAACTGGATCGTGGAAAATCTAATCCACCGTGCTTCAGGTAAGATCTATCACATTGTTAATATCTATATGCCAAATAATTATTGGGAAAAGGTAGAATGTTGGAACTCTCTTTTAAGCTTAGCTTCAACATATCCCCTTCCAAATCTAATCCTAGCAGGAGACTTCAATATCACAAGGCATATCAATGAAAAATATGGGGTACCATCATAAGATATCAGTTCCGTGAGAATATGGATGACCTTATTTTATCTCTGGACTTATTTTACATCCCCCCCTTCAAAAGGGGTATTCACTTGAAATAACAGAAGAGTGGGTCCATGTTTTATTGTCACATGATTCGACCACTTTTTGATAAACAACTCCTTCCTTCTCTCTGATTCCTTTTCTTGCAAAATCATCCCCTAGGCTAGCCCAGATCATCATCCCATCTCCCCCACCTTTGAAAATGCCTCTAATTGGGGCCCTTCTCCTTTTCACTTCAATCCTCTCTGGATGAATACAAAATATTTCCTCCCTTTGGTCATCAAAACCTAGAATCAATGGATCACAAGTTCCCCAGTCTTCATCTGGGAACAAAATCTCAAACTCACAAAATTGGCCATCAAAACATGGGTAAAATCCTTTTTTCTTTCCCCGCTTTAGGAAGTCTTAGAAAAACAAAAAAAATGGAATCCATCCATGAAGCTCTTGAAACTGAAGAAGTATGTCCTACCTTATTACAATCAGAGAAGATAACCCACAAAGAATATATCAGGGCAATAAGGGACGAAGAATCTATCTGGAGAATAAAATCAAGAAGTATCTGGATCTAGTCCAGGGATAAAAACACAACTTTCTTCCACAAGCAAGGTAAAGTAAGGCAATGGAAAAACAAAGTGGAGGAATTAAAGCTCCCAACAGGGGAAATCATCCGTCATTTCGAGGAAATTAAGCAAAAATCGACCAAGTTCTATAGTCATCTCTATACGAAACCAGAGAATTGGGACAAAGAGCTAAGAACAAATTTTGTTGCACACCTACCTCAATTAGTCATAGAAAAGACAATAAAAATCTCAATAAACAGGGGGAGGAAGATGAAGTTTTGAAGGCCATCAATTAGTTCAACCTCGACAAGGCTCCTAGTCCTGAAGGATTCACCATCCACTTCTGTAAAAGATGTTGTTTGATCATAAAATTTGATTTCATAAGAATGCTCAGTTATGTGCAAAGATTCTACCATCTGGGAGGAGCTGCCAACTCGGCCTTTCTGGATCTTTTGCCTAAGGAGAAAGGTTCTTCATCCTTTGACAGATTTATGGCTAAGATCATTTCCAACAGACTGAAACCTCTTCTCATCTCTCTAATTCTGCAAAATCAGGGAGGCTTTGTAGCTAGAAGGAAAATCTGGGACAATATTTACCTGGTTCAAGAGGCAATCCACTCAAGTCACAGTCATGGATAAAAAGGAATGACGATCAAAATAGACTTAGCCAAGGCCTTCGACCGAGTAAATCATGAGTTCCTAAAGGTAGTTCTGAAAAAGTTTGGATTTAATCCCAACTTTATTTCATGGATAAATTCTTGCATTGCCCATCCTTGGATCACGTCGTTAGTTAATAGGAGGCCAAACACTTTCCTTCAAGCAACAAGGGGAATAAGGCAGGGTTGTCCCCTATCTCCTTTGTTGTATGATTTAGTTACAGAACCTTTGAATATACTTTTGGAATGGGAATGCCTCAATGGAACAATTACAAGTCTCTGCATAGCTAAAGGGGTACAAAGGATTAACCATTCTCAGTTCGCCAATGATACGCTTCTTCTGGTAGGAGCTTCAAGAGTTATAGCCAGAAGATTCAAGTCAGTCCTGAATCAATTCACTCAGGTTTTTGGTGGTCTATTTAATGAACACAAAAGTCAAATCTATGCTTGGAACATAGATGCGTGCAACCTCTTGAAACTGGCTTAGATTCTGTCCTTCCCCATCTCAAAGGAATGGAAATTTTTTAAATATTTGGGGATGCCAATTTCCTTAAAATACATCCCAGGAGAATATTGGCATATCATTATTCAGGAAATTAAGGAAAATATGGAAAATTAGGGCTCGATCTGGTTAAACCCAGAAATATGCCTTGTTCTAATCAAATCAATCCTCTCCTCTCTCCCCATATTTCAATTCTCCGTGCTTTTGGCTCCAATGGGAATTAAAAAAAGTTTGGCCCAACTTATAAAAAAAATTCTTCGGCAAGGGGGAAAATCCAACTCTAAAAAATTTCACTTAGTCAAATGGGAGATTGTGAAAGAGCCCAAGGATCATGGGGGGCTTGGAATTCGTGACCCTCAACTAGATAATCTAGCTCTGGGCTCAAATATCCTCTGGAGAATAGTCACAGGAAAGAAATAATGGTGGAAAAAAACAATTATAAAAAAAATATGGGCTAGGAACCAAAAAGAGAAGTATGGACCCCCCTCATCCAAGAACACTTGGATCTCCTGGATGGAAGATTCTAAGGACCACTATCCCATTTTTTCAAAAATATCTCTACTGGGTCCCTGGAAACGAAAAAACCATACATCTCTAGAAGGATAAAATTCTCTCTCTAGCTCCTCTAGAGCATAACGATCGTCTCATTTCTCTGAGAAGGTGGTTGGAAACTCAACATAAATCATCTCTCTTTGATATTTATGATTGGAATAGTGATGGATCCTGGAAATCTTGGAATATTGGGGATGCCCCTCATGCCCCCCAACCTCAAGTGCTTCTTCTTACAAATGAGATAAAAGGGGTAGGCCCAATTCATTGAAGAACTTAGGACAACAAAGGTTGGGGGAGCAAAGGTTACACAGTGAAAGCTAGCTACCAGGCCCTCCTCTCAAATATCCCAGATAAATTGACCTGGTGGAGAAACATTTGGTTTTTGGATGACCTGCATAAAATCAATATGTTTTTTTGGACCCTCGCCCACGGTAAAACCTTAAGTAGGGAAAAACTCTAGAAGAGAGGGATCCTAGGCCCCTTCCAATGTGTTTTGTGCAAAAAAAACAATGAATCCTCCCAACACCTCTTCTGGGATTGCGATTTTACAAAGCAAGTTTGGCATACAATTTTTAAAGATCTTAATTCAAAGGTTAGATGGTCGAAAAGCTCCAGACCCCTTTTGGGAAATCGGGAGAAATATTACCAAGGCTCTGTTAGGTTATGAAAAATGTATAAATATCTTCCTTTTTCCCACATTTTCATGATATCATCTTGATCAACTTTTCGTTTATTTAGGAGTAAATAGGATAGAAAATGAATAATATACTCTTTAGCGTTATTGTTGAAATTAGATTACATAGATCCTAAAATACGATTGGAATTGTTTGGTTTTATTACAGGATTGGTTAAATATTGTCAAACCCAAGATAGCAAAGGAAATCTTGAAGATGCACAAGCTATTGGAGGGTGAGGACTTTATGGCGCAAGGAAGTTTTGAAGATGATTGAGTTTCTTATATTGTAGCAAAGCTTTCAGAGCATAGATCTTCCACCCCTCAACCCTTTAGAAGAGGGAAACTCTTGTAATCTGGAGGAAGGAGAAGGAGAAACCAGCGGGATAGCTAAGACAGACCCACTGCCTGATCCTGAATCTCCTGTGAAAGAAGAAGGCATAACCAAAATACCAGATAGAGGGAGTGCAATCAAATCCCCTAGAGGATCAGATAACCAACCAATTTGAATAAAATATTTGGATCAAGAAATCCCTAAATATTTCTAGCATATTTTTGATCAAATGGCACATCCAAATCCATAACGTCCCCAAACTTCCACATTGGAATATCCGATAGTTGATCCAATCGCTAATGCCCCCATGAAGGCAATTCCCCTACAAAACCTGCCAACCTTTCATGGATTAATCTCAAAAGACCCAGACACATTATTATTTGAATTTGATGTCCTATGTAGAGGGTATGATTACACCTCTGAACCCCAAAAATTAAAATTGTTTCCCTCCACTTTGAAAGGAGCAACTCTACGTTGGTTTATGGGATTAGGGGGCAGAACTATAAACTCATGGGATGAGATGAAACATGCATTCTTGACAAAATATCAGGATTATTGTAGAACCAGAGACTTAAAAGATGAAATCTTTCAAATGACTGCAAAAGAAAATGAATCATTAGAAGAGTATGTTGAGAGATTTAAGTATAATTTACAAAGATCACCCTATGGTACGTTACCAGGTGAAGTACTTAAGGAAACTCTGATTAAGGGTATGAAAGATGAATGGGTAGAAACATTGAATTTAATGGGGAAGGGTGACATTTATCAAGAAACATATGATGACATCTTCCTATTGTGCATCAGGTGCTCAAGAGGAAGTTCATGGACCAGATTAGGGATGCGTATCCCCCTCACCAGAAATAGCAATACTACCAGCGGGTGTGTTACACAAGCTAAAGTTGGTAATCTCTTAGAAAAATTCAAAACAAATATCCTGAGCACTCTGACTACACAATTGGATGTATTGTAGGCCAAACAAAAAAAACAGAAGCAGAAAAAACGTTGGCCATATTTTTCCACCGGTGAAAAAGAAAACATGGTCCAAGGGATTGCCCTTTGGATGCGGTTCGGGTTTGCACTATCTATGACAAATATCATGACACGGAAAAATGTCCAACGCTTCCTGGACTAAAATCTGTCTTTAGAGAAGCAGAAGAAGAAACAAAGCCTTTATATTTGATGGCTCAACGTCGTCAATGGAAGAATCGGCCTTCAAATACACTAAAAGACCCTTCCTCTTTATTCTCTGGACAGTATTATCAACAACAAGCTTTTGGTAGTGCATGGTAGGGTCATCCATTTACTAATCAGAACTGGCAGCCCCAACAATACCCACCTACAAATCCCACTTGGAAAAACCAACCCGCTGCAAATCCTGACTGGCAGAATCAGCCAACTGCAATTTCCACTTGGCCTAACTCACAATATCCCACCTCATCCTGACAAAAATCAAATAAAAACATCTACCCTTCACAGTGGCCCAACATGACTACCCAAAACCCAAATTGGAATCAGAATTGGAAGCACCCCATGGGGATAAACAACCAACCCATGGGGATGGCCCCTCAAACTCAGCCTACATTACAAGCACCACTCCAACTGCCCCAAAACCCACAATCACAATTGTGCCCTCAATTACCAGCCCAACCTCACCCAAATCCAAATAAAAAATCGGCTCAGCTTGTCTAGATTATGGAGAATGGGGAAGGAGAGACCATCTCGGTAGGGTGCAACGAACTACGATTGAGATCGAGGCGCATAATCTCTCCTAAAGAAAATAATTTCTTTCAAGAGTAGGAGAATGAAAAACAACCAACAATAACACCCTCGACTGTGGTAATAATAGAAGAAATCGAGCAGGGGGGAAACACAATCGAATCACAAGATCCTGATAAGGATGCAACATCCTCCCCTCCGTTCCCCGAAAGATTGATGATAGAAAAACCGACCGTATATCCCAACTTTGACATTGTAGGTAAACTCAATAATTTATATATCAAGATTCCACTCCTACAAGCTCTTCAAGACATCCCAATTTACGCAAAAACGATCAAGGAGCTATGTGGGAGAAAGCTCGTCAGAAAAATTAAAGATCCATTATCAACAGTCCATGTGGTAGGAGCCTTGTCTGGTCTAATTTTAGGTAGACAAGAACCAATCAAATATGCAGATCCGAGGAATCCCATAGTGACAGTTTAGATCTAGGGTTGTTCTTTTCCAAATATACTAGTTGATTTGGGAGCAACCATCAACATCCTGACTATGGAAACTTGCAATACCCTGGGTTTTGACTCCTTCAAACCCACTTAAATAATGCTGCATTTGGTAGATCGATCAGTAGTTTGACCAGTTGGCACATTACATGATATAGCCATCTCCGTCGAATCTTGGGAATATCTGGTAGATTTCCTCATCATCAACCCAAGAAGTGGACTTGAAGGGAATCCATTGATACTGGGCAGGCCATGGCTCACAATAGTAGATGCATACATAGGATTCCAAATGGGTAATATGACAATCGCTAGAGGGGGTATCACAAAGAATCTCATCTTATATCCTCTTGCCAAGACAAGCCCAACTTTCGTATATCCCAAATTGCCACCACCACGATACCCAGAAAAGGATTTGTGAGCCCCTCTCACGCTGGAAGAAGCCCTCAGACTTAAAAACCAGCTAGAGGATGATGTAATCAGTGGGTTTATCAATAGTCCAACCACCATGAGCAACCCAACCTGCCAGATGCTCCAAGTTGTTATAGACTGTGAAGCACAGGGAGACCTGCTTGAAGATTTAATGGAACAACAAATTCCAACTACAACCATTCATAACAACAAACCCATCGAGATTGCACCAAGGAGGTCTCTAAACATCAATGCCAATTTAAATGAACAACAACAAAAAAAGATAATTCAAGTCCTCTCCAAATACCAACAATCTTTTGCATGGGAATATTTTGATATGAAAGGTATTGATATGCAACTCTGCACACACCACATTTACATTGAAAGAGACGCTCGACCTATCCGACAGCTGTAGATATGATTGAATCCTCACCTCAGGGATATCATTAAAGAAGAATTACAAAAGATATTGGATGTAGATTTTATATATCCCATCTCAGATAGTCAATGGGTTTCCCCATTAGTGATCGTCCCAAATAAAAATGGGAAATGGCGAATCTGTGTTGACTACAAGAAACTTAACAAAGCCACTCAAAAAGACCACTTCCCTTTACCTTTCATTGATAAAGTCATGGATAGTTTGGCAGGGAAGAAATTATTATCTTTCCTAGACGGTTTTAGTGGGTACAATCAGATTCAGATTGCCCTAGAAGATCAAGATAAAACTACATTCACATTCCCCTGGGGCACTTTTGCATACAAAGTATTACCCTTTGGACTTTGTAATGCTCCAACCACTTTTCAAAGGGCCATTCTGAGCATATTCAACGATCTGATCATCAAAGGACTTGAAGTCTATATGGATGATTTCACTCTTTATGGCAATGACTTCGATCAAGCATTGAATAATCTAGAGAAGGTACTAGAACGGTGCATTGCGACCAGGTTATGTTTAATCCATGAAAAATGTCACATGATTATGAAAGAAGGTGTGGTAGTAGGGAATTATATCTCTGCAGATCGAATTAGAGTAGATCCAACAAAAATAGAGGTAATCCTTAATCTACCTACACCACACACACAAAATGAGGTACATAGTTTCCTTGGCGCTTCAGGATACTATCATATATTTATGGAAAAAATTTCAAGAACCGTTGCACCTTTACATGCTTTGACTGGTAATGTAGAGTTTCAGTGGTCTGACAAGTGTGATGTGGCATTTGCAGGACTCAAGAAGTTGATCTCGACTTCACCAGTGTTGAGTGGACCAAATTGGAGAATACCATTTCACATCTCCACCGATGCATCAGATATTGCCATAGGCGCTGTCCTCGGACAGGAAGAAGAAAAGAAACCCTACACCATTTATTTTATTAGCAAGAATATTACTCCAGCTGAACTTAATTATACAGTAACAGAGAAAGATTTTTTAGCTGTTATACATGCCATCAATAAATTTCGTCATTATATAACAAGCTATCCGGTTATTCTGTATACTGATCATTCTGCTATCAGATATCTAGATAATAAACCAATTACTAATGGACAGGTCACTCGATGGTTATTACTATTGCAGGAATTTGATATCACCATCAAATATCGACCTACGAGAGAAAATATTATCGTAGACTTCCTATCCCGCATACCCAAAACAGACGACTCCTTAACAGTCGAAGATCAATTTCCAGACGAGAATCTGTTTGTCGTTACTACAAAGCCACCTTGGTACGTTGATGTGGAAAATTATCTGGCAGCGGGAAGATTATTGACACATCTTTCATCAAGGGAAAGAAAATGGATCGTCCAACATAGTGCACGATTCGCTTGGATCAACGGATATCTCTTCCATACAGGAGATGATCTCCAGATCCGCAGATGCGTACGAGATGATGAAATCTACGACATACTAAAATATGGACATGATGAGCCCTGTGGTGGGCATTTTGCAGATCATAGGACTAGACACAAAACCTTGCAGATGGGCTATTATTGGCCCTCAATATTCAGAGATGCAAAGAAATATGTCCAAACCTGCGATAGTTGTCAACGGATGGGAAAACCAGGTCATGCTGATGAAATGCCTTTGAAAGCACAAGTAGTTGCATAACCATTTAAGATATGGGCACTAGAATTCGTTGGACCCTTCAATCCAAATTCAAATCATAAGTCCTATATTCTAGTTGCAACAGACTACGTGACTAAATGGGTAGAGGCAGAAGCCTTACCAAATTCAACAGAAGAAGTAGTCATCAAATTTCTTTTCAAATTATTTGTATGCTATGGACTACCAAGAGAGGTAATTACTAATGGGGTTTCACAATTTATAGCTCATAGAATCACCACCACCCTGGATAATTATCATATTAAACACAAAATTACTTATCCATACCATCCACAAGAAAATGGGCAAGTAGAAAGCACCAATAAATTCCTAGAGGCAATCCTGACAAAGATTGTCTCAACAAATAGACAAAATTGGTCTTCGGAGCTCCCAAATGCTTTATGGGCTTACTGCACAACATGACGTAATACCACTGGCTACTCTCCTTATAATTTAGTCTATGGAAAAGAACCCATATTCCCAATCGAGTTTGAAATCAAGACTCTAAGGATGGCCCAGGAAATCAGACTGGATCTTACAGAAGCACATAAATAGCGCCTTCAACAACTCAACGAATTGGATGAAGCACGCCTGTTTGTTGTAGAGTGCACAATTGTTATTCATCAATAGAGAATGACCTGGCACAACAAGCATATCAAGAAAAAATCATTTAAAAAAGGTGATTGGGTGCTCCTTTATGATTCCAGATTTCAAGATTTTCCAGGAAAATTACAGACACAGTGGCTGGGACCATACGAAATCAATGAAGTCCATGATAATGGCACAGTCACGTTAAGCACCATCAATGGGTCTGGATCTCCATTTCAGGTCAATGGACACTGGCTACGACTCTATCATCAATCGCTCTCAAAATAATCTTTCTACCAGGAAGTAAGTAAGGACCCTACCATTTGAATTTTGGCTGGCTGGGAAGGTAATCCAACCACCCCAACTCCATAAATGTTGAATTATGTTGACACTATACATACTATATATAATTTTTTTTATTATTATTTTTGACAATCACTTGAGAAAATAAGAACTAGGGAGGATAACTGTAATGAACTCAATTAGCACTCTTTTCTGTTCTGAACTCCTACTTCATCTCATCACCCAGACCCTGTCTTTTGCAAAGAAATGAATGTGTCATGATCAGTAGAAGCAATTGGGCAACTATAATGAAACTCATAACATTAAAAAACCCTCCACTACTTAATTTTGAAATTGAATTTAGTTGATGACTAATCAACCTTGGATTCAAGAAAAACACATTTCCAGGTTTCTAAAAATTACCTATTCATATGGTTAAAAACTTAACAATTGCCATTCTTTTTTGCGCACTTGTTGTTCCTTTGAACGGAACACTTGTCACTCCTTTTTTCATGCATGTTGTTCCTTTGAACGGAACAATTATCGTTCCTTTTTACGCACTTTCTATTCCTTTGAACGGAACACTTGTCGTTCCTTTTTGCGCACTTGTTGTTCCTTTGAACGAAACACTTGCCGTTCCTTTTTGCACGCTTGTTGTTCCTTTGAATGGAACAATTGTCGTTCCTTTTGTGCACTTTCTGTTCCTTTGAACGGAACAATTATTGTTCCTTTGGCACACCCGTTGTTCCTTTTTTTCACACTTGCTGTTCATTTTGTTGTTCCTTCCCTACATTGCTGATAAAACGCCAAACCATTCCTTTGGGGTACAACTTTCGCGAAATAATTTTCACCAGCATTATATCTAACGATCTATCATTATTTTGTGGAAAATCCCCCATACCTTATCAATTTTTTTTTGGATTACTTTCTTCGAAATATCTTAAGTCTTGTTCATAACTTGTAACCACCATAATTCGTTTCTTTTCCCTTATACATACAAATACACTTAAATGA